>VDFB02139738.1:0-52349 GCA_007258455.2 Sequoia sempervirens | reverse complement strand
TCTGTTTAACTTTTCAAAAACTACTTTAAAAAGATGATTGAACATCTAATTAATTAACAAAATTTGCATATTTTTTTCTAATATCACTTAGATTATTAAAAAATGATTAAAAATTTACATTGCTCTATAATAATTTGAGTCAAACAATAAAATACCTATAAATAAATCAATTAAAATAAAATATTCTATAAAATAAAAGAAAATTAAATACAATAATTACATATAAAAATAATATTTTATAAATACCTATAATAATCATATATGTTGATCATTATATTTATCAAAAAATTATTTAAAAAAACATAAAATCATAATCAAATTTTATATAAACTCAAATTATGACATCAAACAAAAATATATGAAACTAGACATTTTCAAAATCACTTAATACTTAAATATAAGAACAAAAGAGTCATAACAAATAAGCATGCACTACCAAATAAAAATATTTGTGACACTTTCAGCTAAGAAAGAAAACATTAGCCAAATACAAAACAACAATTATATTTGCAACTGTTTGCAAAACAAAATAAAACAAAAACCTACATTTTAATAAGGCAATGCTATGCATTTGTGTAGCTGCCAACTATTCCAAAAGTTCCAATAGTTGGTAAAAGGCCTCTGCAACTCTTTCTCTTTTACCCCACATTTCTCTTGCTTTACCTTGCAGAAATTCTGTTTCATGGATGTAGCCATGCCAATTATAATATACACGTACCTTCTTTTCATTCCCATTAACTATCCAACCATCGCGATGCACCATGTGTATCTGTTGCCATACCTACAAATGTATCGGTCTATCAGTACTGAAACAATGTTAATCCATTGGAAAAACAAACAAAATTGTATGTCTTGAATTTATTTTAAAGACTGTTAAAATCTTGTCAAAAGCTTAAAAATCTTGTACTCTAAAATCTTGTTTTTTAATTTATATTATATACGAACTATATAGAGCTAAACTTATTATATTGTATTACATTATATTGGGAATAGATGTAGTTTCCCGAATCATAACATACACCTACCCCCTCCACGTAACACAAAAAAGCATCTGAATGTTCCCCACATGGAATACTGAATCCATCGGGCAGCTTGCCCACCTCCTTGACCGCAAGATCAGGGAACTCCAAAGACTTTACAATTGGCTCCACCAAACGGACAACGCTAACTTGTATCAGCACCCTTCTTAAACATTCCTACAAATCGTATTTGTTCGCAAAACATTCAGTCATAAACATCTAGCACTTGCATGATACAAAAAATTCTGAATTCGTAAAAGGTTTTAATACCTTCCCCTTTAGAGACTGAATACAAGGTTTCAGAGCTGATATTGTCTCACATTCCAGGCGTAGTTCTTCCAATCGTTCCAAATTCTCTAATCCCTGTATACCTGGGACCTTCCAGCATGTCGATGCGTGCAGTATCTTCAATGACTTGGGCTGTTCCAAACCTTCTATTTTCTCAACTTTGGGGCAATTCCACATTTTAAATGTATTCAGCGAAGCCAAATCAGCAAAGCTTGGTAGTGAAGATAGCATTTCACAACCTGATAAGTTCAAAGTTTCCAGGTGTCTCAGCTGACTGAAAGAATCAGGCAACATGCTCAACTGCTTGCAATAACTCAGATCTATCTCCCTCAAGCTTGTTAAATTGCCAAAACCATTAGGTAGTGATGATAGCATTTCACAACGAAATAAATCTAGAAATTCCAGGTGTATCAGCTGACTGAAAGAATCGGGCAACATGCTCAACTGCTCGCACTCTCTGAGACTTATAATTTTCAAGCTTGTTAAATTGCCAAAACCATCAGGTAATGAATCTAATACTAGAGAGCATAATTGCAAATATTGCAGTGATTGGAGGTCACAGAACTCATCTGGCAAACTGCTACCCTCAAAGATAACGACAAGCCTTTTCAGACCCTGAAGATGTTTTATTGAGCTTGGAAGCCATTGTAATTTTCCGCATTCCAATAAAATAAGCTCTCTCAATTGCAAAGGAAGCTGCAGACAACCGTTATTATATTCAATTCATTTGAGAAAAGCATGAACTTAAAATAATTTTGAAGTAATATTCTTGAACCACGAAACCAAAATACTTACATCTGCATTGTCCTGCCACAATTCTTCCAACTCATAAGCTGAATGAAGCTCTAAAACACTTAGATTTTTTAATGTAAGCCATGATGGAAGATTTCTTAGGGGAAAGCTTTCCCAGCGAAGCCACACAAGGTCTTCTGACAATGATGCTAATTCTTCCGTAAACTCGTTTTCTTTTACGGAAAGAATTTGTAATCCATTTGAGAATCTAAGGCGTTTAAATCGTCTGCTTGAGTTTCCCATCAACTGATGCGTGTATTCTTTGAACGCCACAAAAGTTTCTGCAGGTCGTATCCCTCGAATCGACTTTCTTTTCTGAATAAAAAAATAAGACATACAGAGGTTTTCATCGAAACTCACTGAAAGCAGAGACAGATAAAAAGACGAACTAGTTTTTAACGCCATCACTTATCATTGATTAATGAAAACAGACAATATAAGAAATCAGTCCTCTATTCATCTAATCTCACCGTGGAATGTTTCTTCATGTCATCAATCTGCTTTGGACACCAAAGACGATTTGGTGACTGTACACTAGCAATTTCTCTTCCCATATCCCTAAGGTGATCATGCATCCTTATTCTGTTAGCCCCCTTGAACTCTACCGCCCATACCCACGGTGCTTCCAGCTCCACAAGACACTTATTCACGAGTGTTTCTAAACCATGCAGTCCACTCCAACCGGATCCATCCCACACTGCTATTGCCCTGTGGTCCATTTGTCCAATGAGAAAACAAGCTACATCCAAGAACATCTCTCTTTCTTCTTCGTCGAGCGCATCGTAGCTAACTTGTAGCCTTTCTTTGATTTCACCAGGCAATATTCTTAAGATTTTATTCAATTGGGATTTCCAGTAATCTTTGGACTTTCTGCCATATAACTGTGCACCCAATACCTTGAGCGACAGAGGCAAACCATTGCAAGCCTTTAAGAACTCTTCAACCAGAGTTTCAAATCCAGCGGGTGGAGAGGGCTGCAAGAAAGCATGCCAGCAGAATAGCTGCTGGGCATGTGATATGTTAAGTCCTGGCATTCTATAAATGCAGGAGAGACCCCATGATATGAGGACACCCAATTCCCGGGTTGTTACAATGACCAGACTTTGGGATCCAAGGTTGTCTTTATTTGGCAATAAAGCATTCAAGTGGTCGATGTGATCCACGTCATCCAAAACGATGAGCGCCCGATGACAGCTCAAATGATTTGCAAGAACGGTCTTGCCTTGATCTACATGGTTGAACGACGAAGGGACACCGAGGTCTCTTAGAAGATCTTTCTGCTTGTCAGGCAGAGCATTTCTGGATGCTGCATCTCGCACCTCGAAAACAAAGCTGCATTTTTCAAAGGAGGAAAAGTTCCTGTTGAAGAGCTCTTTGGCCAATGTGGTTTTACCACTACCTCCCATGCCCACGATCCCCGTGATTTTTACTTTCTCTTCTCCTGCAACTGATTCGAAGCCTTGTACTAGCTCATCCAATCCAAGTGGGTGATCGGCTACCCATAATGGAGCTTTCTTCATGATTTTAAATGCACGATTCACAATATTCTTCGAAACTATGGCCTCATCCCTAAAATTTTTGAACCGAAAATAAAAATCAAAACATAGCACACTATATTGCTTAAATACTTATGGCATCAGACTAGAACTATGGGTGAGATGTAACTCTTGACTATCGAAGAAATAGAGAAAATAATACTCACTTGTTATTATTGACCTGGTAGCCCTGTAGGAATGAACTGTGGTTGAGTGCCTTTTTCCACACACCAAGCGTTTCTGGTGTGTATCTGCCCTTCTTTTCATGCTCTGAGAATGCATGGGCATATTTTCCTTTTCCTTGATCAATCCATCTGAGATCTGAGGGCTCAACATGATAGAAAATGGGAATGACTTTTTTACCAGTTTTGAGCATTAAAGACAGTTCAGCCAAACACCATGCGGATTGGGCATAGTTGGGAGAAAAAATGGCGATTTGAAGGGTAGCACTAGTTATGGCGTGTTGAATCTCTGCTGGAAAAGAATCGCCAGCCTCAAGGGCATCCTTATCTAGAAAAACATGCAATCCCATGGAATGAAGTATATCGTAGATGGTAGTGGCTAATGTGTGTTTCACATCATATCCACGATGATTAATAAATATGTCCCAGGGCTCTGTAGATTTAGGTGCAGAAGAAGGTGCAAGCCCATCAAAGGTGTTTTCTGGTTGAGATAGATTTTGCCTGGATGTGGAAGAGGAAGCCAGTTCCATTTAATTAGACTGAACTGAACAACGAGAGAAGAAAGAAATAGGGGTTTCGATTTCCGACAAATGAAGGGTTACAGGCAAAAACAGATGATAAAAACTTAAAAGAGGCGTCACAGGCAGAGATAAGGAGTGAAGGGTTGGGAGCATTCGTGTACGAACCGCGTGAATGAGTAGCGTCTCAGCCACTCAAAATGGACGTGAAATTTCTCAGGCATTTTCAGTGGCGTGAAGAAATATCTGCCAAGACGCGAAAATCTCGTCGTTCCGTCCTTTCACACTGAGGATAAGGCTTCGAAGGGATATCGGCCATTCGACCAATTACGATTCATTTTGAGGATAAGGCTTTGAAGGGATATGCTAGGAAATTATGGTTGACATTCTTGAAAAGATGGGGTTTAAAGTCCCTCTAGGTAATATTCCAAATTTATTGGAAAGTTGGGTGTTCAAGGTTAAAAGCTCAAGTTTGCAAATTATATAGAACTTGGTTCCAAAAATTTGGATTGAAAGAAATAGGAGGATCTTTCATAAAATGGTTGAAAGAGTTTGGAATATGGTGGAAAGTGTGATTGGTGAATTAGGGGGAAACATAAGGATGATAGTTGGGATATCAAGAACTCAGAAGGAGAATGGGTGAATGCCTAGCCAACATATAGTTGGATTAAAAAATATTTATTTCTAGCCAAGGATAAGTGTAGTCAAGCTAGATGTATAAAATTAGATAGAGATTAGATCAAGATGAATTTCAATGGTGCAACTAAAGGCAATCTTGTGAAAGTAGGAGGAGGTGGGGTTTTTAGAGATGATAAAGTTCAACATGTGGGATTATTTTATTATGACTTTGGAAATGAAACTAATAATCTAGCAGAGGTGAGAGATGTGCTAATGGAATTAATGATAGAAAAAGAAAAAGATGGATGAAGTTGTGGATAAAAGGAGATTCAAAAGTTATTAGAGGAGCAACAAGGGTGGGGCAATTCAAAGTTAGAAAGTCTAGTCCAAAGATGAGGCCATGCCAATTATAATATACATGTACCTTCTTTTCATTGCCATTGGCTATCCAACCATGAGGATGCACCATGTGTATTTGACGCAGCCATACCTACAAATGTACCACTCTATCAATACTGCCACAATGTTAATCCATTGGAAAAACAAACAAAATTGCATGTCTTGAATTTATTTTAAAGACTGTTAAAATCTTGTTAAAAGCTTAAAAATATTGTACTCTAAAATCTTATTTTTTAATTTATATTATATACGTACCATATAGAGCTAAACTTATTATATTGTATTACATTATATTGGGCAAAGATGTAGTTCCCCGAATCATAACATACACCTACCCCCTCCACGTAACACAAAAAAGCATCTGAATGTTCCCCACATGGAATACTGAATCCATCGGGCAGCTTGTCCACCTCCTTGACCGCAAGATCAGGGAACTCCAAAGACTTTGCAATTGGCTCCACCAAACGGACAACTTGTATCCGCACCCTCATTCCTACAAATCGTATTTGTTCGCAAAACATTCAGTCTTAAACATCTAGCATTTACATAATACGAAAAACTCTGAATTCGTAAAAGGTTTTAATACCTTCCCCTTTAGAGACTGAATACAAGGTTTCAGAGCTGATATTGTCTCACATTCCAGATATAGTTCTTCCAATCGTTCCAAATTCTCTAAACCCTGTATACCTGGGACCTTCCAGCGTGTCAACGCGTGCAGTATCTTCAATGACTTGGCGTGTTCCAAACCTTCTATTTTCTCGACTTTGGGGCAAATCCACATTTTAAATGTATTCAGCGAAGCCAAATCTGCAAAGCTTGGTAGTGAAGATAGCATTTCACAACCTGATAAGTCCAAAGCTTCCAGGTGTCTCAGCTGACTGAAAGAATCAGGCAACATGCTCAACTTCTTGCAATTCCTCAGATCTATCTCCCTCAAGCTTGTTAAATTGCCAAAACCATTAGGTAGTGATGATAGCAGTTTGCAATCGACCAGACATATATTCTTCAAGCTTGTTAAATTGCCAAAACCATGAGGTAGTGATGATAGCATTTCACAACCAAATAAATTTAGAAATTCCAGGTTTGTCAGCTGACTGAAAGAATCGGGCAACATGCTCAACTGCGTGCACAATTTCAGATCTATAAACTTCAAGCTTGTTAAATTGCCGAAACCATCAGGTAGTGAATCTAATACTGAAGAGTATAAATCCAAATATTGCAGTGATTGGAGGTCACATAACTCATCTGGCAAACTGCCACCTTTAAAGGTAACGACAAGCCTTTTCAGACACTGAAGATGTTTTATTGAGCTTGGAAGCATTTGCAAATTTTTGCCTCCCATTAAAATAAGCTCTCTCAATTGCAAAGGAAGCTGCAGACAACCGTTATTATATTCAATTCATTTGAGAAAAGCATGATCTTTAAATAAGTTTTGAAGTAATCTTCTTGAACCACGAAACCAAAATACTTACATCTGCATTGTCCTGCCACAATTCTTCCAACTTAGTAGCTGAACGAAGCTGTAAAACACTTAGAGTTTTTAGTGTAAGCCATGATGGAAGATTTCTTAGGGGAAAGCTTTCCCCAGCGAACCCACACAAGGTTTTCTGACAATGATGCTAATTCTTCCGTAAACTCGTTTCCTTTTACGGAAAGAATTTGTAATCCATTTGAGAATCTAAGGCGTCTAAATCGTCTGCTTGAGTTTCCCATCAACTGATGCATGTACTCTTTGAACGCCACAAAAGTTTCTGCAGGCTGTATCCCTCGAATCAACTTTATTTTCTGAATAAAAAAATCAGACATACAGAGGTTTTCATGCAAACTCAGGGATAGATAAAAAGACGAACTAGTTTTTAACGCCATCACTTATCATTGATTAATGAAAATAGACAATATAAGAAATCAGTCCTCTATTCATCTAATTATTCGAATCTAACAAAAAATGTAGAATGGGGCAGCTTATATTAATCTCACAGTGGAATGTTTCTTCATCTCATCAATCTGCTTTGGACACCAAAGGCGATTTGGTGACTGTCTACTTGCAATCTCTCTTCCCATATCCCTAACGTGATCATGCATCCTTATTCTGTTATCCATCTCGAACCGCAGATTCAGACAGTCCAACTGTGGTTTCACCTCGACCAGCTCCACAAGACACTTATTCACGAGTGTTTCTAAACCATGCAGTCCACTCCAACCGGATCCATCCCACACTGCTATAGCCCTGTGGTCTATTTGTCCAATAAGAAAACAAGCTACATCCAAGAACATCTCTCTCTCTTCTTCATCGAGCGCATCATAGCTAACTTGTAGCCTTTGTTTGATTTCACCAGGCAATATGCTTAAGATTTTATTCAATTGGGATTTCCAGTACTCTTTGGAATTTCTGCCATATAACTGTGCACCCAATACTTTGAGTGACAGAGGCAAACCATTGCAAGCCTTTAAGAACTCTTCAACCAGAGTTTCAAATCCAGCGGGTGGAGAGGGCTGCAAGAAAGCATGCCAGCAGAATAGCTGCTGGGCATCTGACATGTTAAGTCCTGGCATTCTATAAATGCAGGAGAGACCCCATGATATGAGGACACCCAATTCCTGGGTTGTTACAATGACCAGACTTTGGGATCCAAGGTTGTCTTTATTTGGCAATAAAGCATTCAAGTGGTCGATGTGATCCACGTCATCCAAAACGATGAGCGCCCGATGACAGCTCAAATAATTTGCAAGAACGGTCTTGCCTTGATCTACATGGTTGAACGACGAATTGACACTGAGGTCTCTTAGAAGATCTTTCTGCTTGTCAGGCAGAGCATTTCTGGATGCTGCATCTCGCACGTCGAAAACAGAGCTGCATTTTTCAAAGGAGGAAAAGTTCCTGTTGAAGAGCTCTTTGGCCAATGTGGTTTTACCACTACCTCCCATGCCCACGATCCCCGTGATTTTTACTTTCTCTTCTCCTGCAACTGATTCGAAACCTTGTACTAGCTCATCCAATCCAAGTGGATGTTCGGCTACCCATAATGGAGCTTTCTTCGTGATTTTAAATGCACGATTCGCAATATTCTTCGAAACTATGGCCTCATCCCTAAAATTTTTGAACCGAAAATAAAAATCAAAACATAACACATTATATTACTTAAATACTTATGGAATCAGACTAGAACTATGGGTGATCTATGTAACTCTTGACTATCGAAGAAATAGAGAAAATAATACTTACTTGTTATTGTTGACCTGGTAGCCGTGTAGGAATGAACTGTCGTTGAGTGCCTTTTTCCACACACCAAGTGTTTCTGGTGTGTATCTGCCCTTCTTTTCATGCTCTGAGAATGCATGGGCATATTTTCCTTTTCCTTGATCAATCCATCTGAGATCTGAGGGCTCAACATGATAGAAAATGGGAATGACTTTTTTACCAGTTTTGAGCATTAAAGACAGTTCAGCCAAACACCATGCGGATTGGGCATAGTTGGGAGAAAAAATGGCGATTTGAAGGGTAGCACTAGTTATGGCGTATTGAATCTCTGCTGGAAAAGAATCGCCAGCCTCAAGGGCATCCTTATCTAGAAAAACATGCAATCCCACGGAATGGAGTATATCGTAGATGGTAGTGGCTAATGTGTGTTTCACATCACATCCACGATGATTAATAAATATGTCCCGGGGCTCTGTAGATTTAGGTGCAGAAGAAGGTGCAAGCCCATCAAAGGCGTTTTCTGGTTGAGTTAGATTTTGTCTGGATGTGGAAGAGGAAGCCAGTTCCATTTACTTAGACTGTACTGAACAACGATAGAAGAAAGAAAGAGGGGTTTCGATTTCCGACAAATGAAAGAGTTACAGGCAAAAGCAGATGATAAAAACTTAAAAGAGGCGTCACAGGCAGAGATAAGGATTGAATGGTTGGGGGCATTCGTGTACGAACCGCGTGAATGAGCAGCGTCTCGGCCACTCAAAATGGACGTGAAATTTCTCAGGCTTTGTCAGTGGCGTGAAGAAAACGGCAAGAATGATGTGGCGAAGACGCGAAAATCTCGTCGTTCCGTCCTTTCACACTGAGGATAAGGCTTCGAAGGGATATCTGCCATTCGACCAATTACGATTCATTTTGAGGATAAGGCTTTGAAGGGATATCTGTCTTAGTGGATGAGTTGAAGGATTTTTGGAATAGTTTGTGGGGGTCAAGGCAACGGAAAGGTCACGACCAAAGCTGCTTTCCACACCACCTTTTATATGGGAGAGATCAATTCTCATTTGCTAGAGGGTAAAGTAACTAATGTGTTATATGCAACGAGTGTGAGGAACATAGCGACCATTTATTTATTCATTATGGATATGCTAGGAAATTATGGTTGACATTCTCGAAAAGATGGGGTTTAAAGTCCCTCTAGGTAATATTCTAAATTTATTGGAAAGTTGGGTGTTCAGGTTGAAAGCTCGAGTTTGCAAATTATATAGAACTTGGTTCCATCTATCATTGTTTGAAAAAATTGGATTGAAAGAAATAGGAGATCTTCCATAAAATGGTCAAAAGAGTTTGGAATATGGTGGAAAGTGTGATTGGTGAACTAGAGGGAAATATAAGGATGATAGTTGGGATATCAAGAACTCAGGAGGAGAATGGGTGAATGCCTAGCCAAGATATAGTTGGATTAAAAAATATTTATTTTTAGCCAAGGATAAGTGTAGTCAAACTAGATGTCTAAAATTAGATAGAGATTAGATCAAGATGAATTTCAATGGTGCAGCTAAAAGCAATCTTGTGAAAGTAGGAGGAGATGGGGTTTTTAGAGATGATAAAGTTCAACATGTGGGATTATTTTATTATGACTTTGGAAATGAAACTAATAATCTAGCACAAGTGAGAGATGTGCTAATGGGATTAATGATAGAAAAAGAAAAAGGATGGATGAAGTTGTGGATAGACGGAGACTCAAAAGTTATTATAGGAGCAACAAGGGTGGGGCAATTCAAAGTTGGAAAATAGAGTCCATCATTGAGGCTTCTAAGTGTGTGATTGAAGGTTTTGAGGAGTATTCCTTGACATAAATGGGGGGTGAATGTCAAGTGTTGATGGAAAGATTTCTCTTTCGAGACCATAAGATTGGTACAAAATGATATCAAGGATAACCCTTCCAATATGGGGGCAAGATAATAATTTAAGATAGAACTATAAGGTGGTTATTTTAATGTGCAGATGTTCCATTGTGTTGGGTAACAAGCTATCCACATATGGGAGAAATTATGTGTACACTTGCAAACATCTTTTAGAAAGTTTTTTCTCTAATTTTTTCATGGTTCCTTGATCTAAGTTCTAGGTTTTACTTTAAAAGTATATTTTAAATTAGAAATAACATTTTAAAAGTAGATAAAATTTTATTAAATTTTATAACTTAATCTTTTTAAAAATATTTATATTTTATAATTTAATAGTTTATATATATATATATATATATATATATATATACCACAAGCCTTTGAAAAAGTTTAATTTCATATTTTTCTTAATTTTTATTTAAAATTTTAAAAACATAAATTTTATTTTTATATGAGATTTAAATAATAAATTTTCAAATAAAATTTTATTTAAGATGATTTAATTTAAATTTATATATATGATTTTGTTATTTATTTATTTATTTAATATATAAGCTTAATTTATATGTTTTAAATAATAAGATTTTAATTATAAAATTCATTTCATTAAATAATTATTATTAAAGTAATTCAATATAGTTAAAAAGAAATTAGAAAAAATAAAAGTAAGTTTAATTAAGTCATTTATAGTTCATAAGTTTATTAATTATTATTTAATTTAGATATTTATATTAAAAATATATAAGTTGAATTAAATAAATAAGAAAAGAGAGAATCTTTTAAATAACATTTAATGTATACATAAAAATATGATTTGTTTATTTTATTTTTATAAATTATATTTTAATAAATAAAATTTTGTTTGATCGACATAATGAGGATTTCTTTTCTTTAAGAATTTAGTTTGTATAACTGAGACAATTTAATTAATAAAATTTTATAAAATATTAATATAAATAAATCTTTAAAATGAACTTTATTAATGAATTTATTAAAACTTAATTATATTTAAAAAAATAATATTAGAATTAAATTAGATAAATTATATATGTTTTTTTTATGCGTTAACACTTTTGATTAGAGCTTTAGATGAACTAGTGAGGCCACAAACGAGGGTCCTTCTCCCTAGAATGAATGCAAACCAACCATAGAACATTATCGCCCAAACACCTATCCCACAAAATAACCCTTAGACCCAATGTTCAAAAACTCATAAATGAGATTCCAAAAAATCAACTACAAAATTACAGAATATATCCACATTTGGAGTGGGAACAAAGTAGCATGTTGAAATTTACCTCGTTCTTCTTTCTTTTCCTTTGCACTATGGTCCAATTTTACCTTGGAGTACCAACACTTGCTTCCTCTTCTATTTTCTTTGAGGGTATTTTCTCTCCCTCGGGATCTACATTATTTATGAACACTCTACCTGGTTCACAACCTCCCCCTTCTGACTTAGAACTCTTTGTGGCCTTAATGTTACCCCTCTCCACAAGAGGAGGTTCAATCGTGGCCCTTGGTTCTACAAGAATTGATTTCTCCTTATGAATGTTTTAGTTGTTGCTTTCCTTTGGGGAAGCATTGTGGGATTTACCATTCTAGTTTGGGACCTCTTTCTCCACCCAATAATGGTGAGGGTAGGAATCCTTCCACCAAGTGGCTTGATTTTCAATTGTATGCTTTGGACATTGAGTAGTAATATGTCCAATATTAAAATATTTTCAACAATGAAAGGGAAACCCTTCATAGTCAATCAACTGTGAGATCTATGTTGGTAATTTTTTGGTAATATCCATCTCCACTAGAATACAGGCAAAGGCTGTGTGCATATAATTTTAAAGATCTCTCATCCACCCCCAGAAACTTCCCTAGTGAATTGCCTATAATAGCTTCAAAGAAAGAGTCAAACTAGAATTGTAAAGGAAGATTCGAGAGCCTTACCCAAATTGGGGTTGCATCAAAAGATTCTACAATTGAATTGAAGGACTTGGGTGCCATGGTTTTAACATTAGCAAATACTACTCATAGCCCCACTGATAGTTATGTACGTATCAGATGTTATCAAAATCCACCATAAAGAAACCTCGTGTACAGGGATATATTTGGATATCCCATCCAAAATGGGGTTCCATGTATCTGAAATCTATTGGTGTAATACTGAAAGACCTTGTCTAAACCTTTGAAATCTCCCAACCAACCCGAACTGCATGAGATACTCTTCATTTTACACTATTTCATGTCTGATCTCATCACCCAGTTCCACTATTGGAGGAGAGGCAGGACAATGGAGGGGCCGGATAGGTGACTCATTCATAACCCAACTACTAGAATTCTCTAGTTGCACTAGGTCTACAAATTTTGGCACCCAAAGGATGCTTGGACGTCTAAGAAAAAGCATCGCCATTATTCACAATGAAGACAAGATCCTCATTTCGAATCTATTACATTCCCCTTTGCATCATAGTGCAATCATCGATCATAGTTTATGGTCTTTGTAGCCTAATTTTGGTGTTGTCACACCTAAGATCACCCATCAACAGCTCGTCATCCAACTCCATTCGAGCAAGCCCTAGTTGCAGCATCTAGATCATCCTTCAAGGGAGACATCGATGAAGAAGGGCAGAAGCTCAACTAAACATATTTAATTTTACCATTATATTATTGATAAACTATATATCTTGAATCATAAGAATTTTGTAACTTTTATTTTCACTTTTCAATCTAGTTTCTTTAAAATTTTAATATAAATTAAATATTTTAATAGTTTTTATTTACAAACATTAGTTTTAATATTTAAAATATTTGATGTACATTAAGTATCTTTTTTTGAATATTGAATTTCAAGATTTAAATTAAATATGAAAAGTTTAATTTATTAGCTTAAGTTAATCTTCTAATTTCTAAAATTATTAATTTTTAAGTTAATTTGATTAGTATGAATTTTATTTAACAAAAGTGGAGATCATCCCATAATGTGATGGTTAAGTGGTAGTATTGTTGTTGTGGCCACTAGGGTTCAAGTCCCTGCTAGGCTATTGTGATTGCAGACATTATGCCTTCATTGATCCAATGTGCTTGTAGGATTGACCCATAATATTGCTCGGTTGTTGATGGCATTCATGCCCGAGGCCCATTCCCTTGCTGGGCTGGTGTGCTTGTGGGTTATGTGCCTTTCCATGGTAGATACTTGTATTCATCCTAAGGAGGTCACCTGATTGTGGCCTCCATACAAGCTCAGGCCAAACTAAATTTTTTTGATGTAACTGATCAAAAAAATTATTTTACAAAAGTAATTAGTATTTATTTCCAAGTAATTAGTTTAATTTATTTTGCAGAATAAACTTTAGTATCAATTTTTCTTGTTATAGATTAGTAAACCTTAAATAATACATGAAACAAAAATTAATAGCATTCAGTATCAATAGTGCTTTAGACTCATATTTATGGGTAATGTCGTCATTCTTTGAGCTACTATATTTATAGCCTAAATTAGTTGCAAGAGTGGCATCGTCCCTATAAATCAACAGGAAGAAATAAGAGACGCCATGTTGTTTAAAATCCAAGGGATCACAAACTAAAAATTTAAATTCATATGAACCAAAATACGTTAGAATAAACTTGAAAAACCACCATGAAGAACTTCATATTTTTTTAAAAAAAGGGATTATGAATTTAATATGGCTATCACTACATGGATTCAAGGGTGATTCTTTTATTTTTTTATATTCAGAATAGTATACAAAATTGGTCATGTTGATTAGGCTTCCAGATTTACACTATATCCAGCTTTGGAGAGCATTTTATTCTATATGTACTTCATCGCTGGTTTTTAGTACAACCACTAGTTGGCTTGGATCAATTCTTCTTTCTTTATCTCTACCTTTCCATTTTTTATTAGCCTTTGAAACTTTCCTTCGGATGCCTCTAGTGTGATGGAAACCTACAAATAAACATTATGTGTCATGATTCTTCTATTAGACTCAAGTATTTCCCTCCTAGTGCCTCGATATTTTTTCGCATTCCTATCTTTTGATAATTCACACAAGATTTCTATAGTTAGAATTAGCTAAAATAAATTAAGAGGCTTTCCTAAATTTTCAATATTTTCCAATATTATTTCTTTTATTCTTTTATTCTTTTCTTCCCCCCCACCCAAACAAATCAATTTGAAATAATTTCCACACCTCCTTAGCATAGAAACAATCAAAGAAAATGAAAAACAAATTCTTTTTTTTTACATACATCACAGATAAAAGGATGAATTTTGGGGTCAAAATTTGGCATTTTTTGCAACAACAACATCCATTTGAACCCAACTTTCTTAGGTTCAAGCACATTATTCCAAATTTTCATAAAGGACTTTTCCCACTAATTTTGATTAATTTTAAGATTCCAATTTTTATTAAGCACATCAATCAGATTAGGGTGGTTTTCCAATGCTTTATAAATCTCTTTAGCTTTGGGGTGAGTTATTTCTTTATCTTTCAACCAGCCAAGCTTCATCCGTTCATTACCAACACACAAGGTTGAGCTATTTAGGTTGTAATTAAGGTTCTTTAATTCTGCTTAAGGGTTTCCCAGCTAATTAACCCACCATTCTTAATGATGATGTTGAACAATGAGATGGACCCCTTCTTTTTCCAATCTTTGGCCGAGCACCCTTGCAGGAGTGCTAGTGGCTTATTATTATGAAGAATGTTCCACCAGATAGATATGTTAAGGAATTTGTTATTTAACTCTTCTTTAATTGGTTATTTAGAGAGCACCTTTTCTTTGCAACTCTCCCAGGCCTTCCACAAGCTTTTGAAAATATTGGACCCCACCAGGGAGACTATGAAATTTCCAAATAAAAGATCAACCAAGGGAAGGTTCTTCCATGTTTTTGCATTCCCAAGGACTCCATTACTAATATTATGTCTCACCAGGACCTTCCAAGGTTCTTCACCAACAATAATTTTATAAATCCACTTGACAGCAAGGGAAATCCCTTGATTTTTCAAATCCTTTAATCCCATCACCCTTTATGCTTCTCTAGGCAACACCATTCCCAACAAACTGCATGCCTTCTTTTGTTTCCCTTCCCATATGACCCTAGAAACTACTTTATCCATTTTTGGATCTCATTCACTTGATATCCACTAAACATCCAAACTGAGGCATAATAAACATTATAAGAGGATATAATTTTTTGGTACACTTGTGTCCTTCCTGCTATTGACAGGTGCTTTTTGTTCTAGGCATCCAATTTCTTTAAAATCTTGATCTTTAACCACTCCCACATGTCCTTTAGGTTGGGATTGATTGCAAACGATATCCTAAGATATCCAACAATCTTGTTGGCCCCCCCCATTGGAATTCATGCTCCTCAAGTCAATCTAGCTTATGAGCCTCGCAACTTAATAGTGTGGTTTTTGCTTTAGACATTTTTGCACCAACTGCTTTGGCATATAAGTCCATTTTCCTCAATAGATTTTCAAAGTTATATTTATCTAAATTTGCAAGAAGTGTTGTGTCATCAACAAATTGAGCATTTAACAATTCATCCTTGTTTGGGTGTATAATGTCATGCACCTTTGGGCTTAAGGTGGAGTCACTTAAAATATAGTGTAGTGCATCTGCTACAATGACAGAGAGAGAGGGTGCAAGGGGGTACCCTTTCCTTATAGATATTTGTAGGATTATTTCATTTGTGATATCACCATTGACTTCCACTCTTGTTGAGGAATCCTTTAACAAGGTTTTGACCATTATACATAGATTTTCGGGAAGCCAAATGCCTCTAGTACCATCATCATGAATGGCCATTCAATTCTATCATAAGACTTCTCAAATTCCAACAATAGCATGCCTATATTCTAGTTGGAGACCCTGGCCCACTCCATTTCCTCCCAACTAGTCAAGATATTTTCAAGGATGTACCTTCCTTTAATAAAACTTGTTTGGGTGTTATTGATGATCTCAAGAAGAACCAAGGATAGCCTCTAAGAGATAGCTTTGGAAAGTATCTTATATGATACATTCAACAGAGTAATTAGCCTCCAATTTTTCAATGATGTTTCATCTCCTTATTTAGGTATGAGCTTTTTTATCCCTTGGTTGATTTCCTTTCCTAAAGATCCTTTAATATTAAGTGCCTCATTGTAGACATGCAATAAATCCTCACTCACCCATTCAATGTTTTCCTTGTAGAATTTTGCTAGTAGGTTATCTATTTCAGGTGCCTTGTCATTACAGATTGAGAGGGTTGTATTTTTAGTCTCCTCTTGGGTCAAGGGTTTTCTTAACCTACCAATCATTTCCTTTGTTACCTTTCTTGGAATTAGGTTCTTGCATTCTTCTATAGCCAACTTGCAAGGAGTTTTATTGCACTCAGCAGTGAAGAGACTCTTATAATACTAGAAAAAAAATTCTTTGATGCCCTCTAGGATGTTACACCCCACACTAGATTCCTAAAATTACTTTTCACTTTATGGTAATTACTATGATGATTCATGAGATTATGAAAGGTCTTGAAAATATATATTATGATGGATTGTGTAATATTATGTTATTGCATTGAAAAGAAATGATGATGATTATTTGATGTCATGAATATGTTGAAACACAATTTGATGATTCTATTTATTTGAAGAAAATGTTAATGTAAATGCAATGATATGGCTATGTTTCTAATCGATTTGTGTTTGAATTTGATGCTATGAATCAGATGAAATGATATGCAAGAAATTTATTCCTTTAATAGAAAATGTTAATGCAAATGCAATATGATGGAAGCATTGTGATGATTACCAGACTAACTACCATTGTTGTTCCTAAGTTGTAATGCAGGATGATCCAAGCACCTCTTAGAAGAAAGAGGGGGAGTATCACCTAGGAGGGGGGAGATGTTTAGGATTCTCTGATTATGCCATATGAGCAGGCAATGGTCATGTAATGATTGATAAACCTAATGAGTCTAGGGGATGTTTATGGAAAGCTTTGAGGATAGCCAATTTGAGTCAGTATGTTGTGGTAACCATTTTGTCTAAGGATGATCATTTTAGGGTTCTCTGGTCAATAACATCCATATAAATCAATATGTGAATGTACATGCATATTCATGTTGATTTTCACATGTTCCACATCATCTTGATGCAATGATTCTGATTGACATAGTAACCCCATAATGATGTATTGACGAACATCGTAGATAAAGCCATAATGTTCTAATACTAGTTAATTATTATTATTATCTTTAATTTAATTATTTGATAAATTGAGTTGACTTACAAGTCATGGTCTGATTGCATGTTGGCTCCTTATTAAGGAGCATGATTGTATT
Organism: Sequoia sempervirens; assembly: GCA_007258455.2. Lineage (NCBI taxonomy): Eukaryota > Viridiplantae > Streptophyta > Pinopsida > Cupressales > Cupressaceae > Sequoia > Sequoia sempervirens. The sequence goes on along the minus strand of VDFB02139738.1, from coordinate 34,580 downwards.
CTAAAAAGTGGTAGGTTTATATATATCCATGTCATTGTCTTAATGTCAAATAGAACCATGCATTAGTAAGGAACTCGAGTGAGTTTAGTGAGTTGGCATAATTATGCCAATTTATATATATTTGTTTTGTTTAATTATCACTATACTTGGAGAAGGAAATCATGAGAGGGCATTGAGCTCATTAAGCAACAAAAGAATTGAAGAAGTTTTTGTTCTTCTTGTATGGGAATGAGAGAGGTGTTTCTCTAAGAGTCTCTGTCAAAGCCTCCAGAAAGATCTCCATACAACCTTTTTCATAGGCTCTTTAATAGACAGGTAACCTAATACAAAGCATTTATATCGTTGTTTCTATAGCTTCAAGAAAATATTGTTTTATTAGTTGTATTTTCTTTGTATACCAGCGTATCATGGAAAAATAAAACTTATATATATGTGTGTATATATATATATGTTTGTATATATATATATGTATATATATACATATATATATATATGTAAATATATATATATGTGTATATATATATACATATATATACATATATACATATATATATATATATATATATACATATATATATACATATATATATATACATATATATACATACATATATATATATATATATACATACATACATATATATATATATATATATATATATATACATACATACATATATATATATATGCCGCTTACAATTAGCTAGCTGAGCTAGATTTATCAATGGAGTTCATAAGGATCAAGAATTGAGCTAAACGAGAAAACTGTTCAAGTCTTATTTAGTGAAAACTTAGCTCCCAAAAGATTAAGTACATTGTTAGGTGGCATGATCTTTATTCTTTCCTTCCACTATTCCTACTCTATTTAAGAATGAATGGGGAAAGTCTCGCTTTAAGCATTTATTGTTTGTTGTGGCAACATACTTAAACTATGGGAGTTACCTTAATGTTTTTAAAATACCTTTTTGTTGTAGTAAAACTTGAGGTAGTTACTATTAAAATATGAGGCATTAAAACATAAAGTAATCTGCCTTCATGAAATTTTCCTTGTGCAACATAGTAACCTTCGACAAAATAAAGAATGTAGACATTAAATGAGCAAGAACTTCTTCCCTTGCTGTTTTTACTAAAAGAGTTCAAGAAGGGGCTCAAGTTTATCATTTGCTCCTGGGGGCCAAGGGTGAATGTAGTAAGGCTTGGGAGGATAAAGAGACTAAGTCTTTACTTTATGAGTCAAGCATGTATGATTATTGAATGTGAGTAAATCTAGTTTGAATTTGAAAATACAGTAAGTGCTAATGAGGAAAGATTTCCAAAGAAGAAAAGGGAAGAGTCTTTGTTTTCTTTAGTTAAATAACATGTGGGTGAATAATTCTTGAAATGCTAATAGAATGCTAGAGTAAGTGCCCAAAAACCTTTTTAGGGTTTCATGTTGGGTAGGACACCACCAATTGAGGTGTAAGAAAAGAAGAATCTTCATTATTTTTATGACCGTCTAGGTCAAGATTAGTTGGGTATAATGGAAAGAAATGCCAAGGGAACCACCTTATGGAAAACCCTTGTATCTTATGACCTTAAACTAGTGGCAAGAGCCAAGACCCAAGTGTTACACCAAGTAGCATGAGGGTTCAAGGAAAGTTAAAAACTTATATTTTTGTGAATTTATTGAAAGATTGGACTAGTTGGTCTGCGAGTGTCTTAAATTTGGTTAACAAGATTTCAATGAGATACATGAAAGAATAAAACCTAAAGAAAGTTATATTCCTAATGAAGATCTAACCATTATGGTGAAAAGAATTGCCTACATGATACTCGTATTATATTGCGACCTAAAAGGTCAAGAATATAACAATTTGTGTCAAGATTTGTCTAAAGTTTATATTTCAAGAGTAGATGCTCTCAAGGATTAGTGTTAAGACTTGAGCGAGTGGTTGCAGCCAAGACCCAGGTAGTTACATGAAAGTAACTCAGGTGTTCGAGTAAGAAATAACTAATGACCCAAATGAGTTATTTATTTAGGGAATCTTCACTTTCTAAGGAAGGACTCTATAATAAAGCTAGTTCACTAAAAATTTGAGACTATAAAAACAAGAAGAAATCTTCAACTTATGTTTAATAATTATTATTATGCATGTTGAACATTTGTCAATTATTTTAGTTTGTGACTAAGTGAAACCAGTCGATGGTAGTAAGTCATTAGTAATAATTGTATGTGCATAGAGTAGGAGATAAAACATTCTCCTAGCTAATACTAAGGACTAGAATAAGTGGTAGTTGCCAAGTCCCATCTTGAAGTTACAAGAATGTAATGAGGGTATCCAAGGTCACAAAAGTAATTTAGACTGGACATTACGAACTTAGTAAACAACCCAATCTCAACCAGTGGCAATTGCCAAGATCCATAAGTTATGCTAAGTAATGCAAGAGTTTGAGAATTGTATGTCACCCTATCAACTCAACTAAGTTACACTGCCACAATAGTTGTTTACACTTTCTGGGAGATCCTGATTTTGCTAAAATCACATATTTTTAGAAAATATAATGATTTAAGCCTTGAAAATTTCCATTTAAAGGATTCCAATTGAATAGGGTTTGATCAAACCACCTTATACGAAGCCCCCTTGGATAGAACCCCGCTAGTTTTAAACCATACCTATAACAGAGTCTCCTTTACACCTATGAAAATGATGATAAAAAACCACATTTGATTTACCTTTTGGGGGATCAAATGAATTCATTTAAAATTTATTTTTTTGTAAATATGTATTACTTCTAATAAGCTTCCAAAAAAGTATAATTTTAATTAAATTTAATTTGATTATTATATTTATTTTTTATTTCTTGTGAATGTAGGTTTTTCACATAAAATCAAGCTCTTTGTTCTACACATGTGGAAAAATAGAGGATTATCAAAAAAAATTTGAAAAATATGAGTGCACTAGATATTGGAGTCCTTGATCCAACAAAAATAAATAAATTGAATTTTGATACATACAAAAAAGTTACACATTATACGGTCGTGCTATGTCTAAATTATAATTGGTTTGACTTCGAAACTTGATTAAAGAAAAAATATTCAATAAAAAACTATCTAACCAAGTGGAAGCACTAGATATCAGAGTTACAAATCTAAATTTTAAAGAATTAGAATTTTATCCTTCATGGAAAAAAAGTTATGTGTTATACGGTGAGCGTCACTTTTTGAAAATGTTATTTTCTGAAGAAAAAAAACTAGTTTTCGAGGGAGATGGAAAAATAAGTACAATTTGATTCTAAAAAATTTGAAAAAAATATATTTAGAATCTATAGACAAAATGTCACGAAACTTTAGTTTGCTCATCTTCAAATTCCTCATAGCCGCTATGGGTTCCCAGAACTGAAGATTTAGTTAAAAAGAAATATTTCAGTGTCTAGTTTGGCCAAAAATTGTAAACCACTATTGTGGGATCAATACACATCAAGATTATTTTGCACCATAAACATCACTTATGATGTTAGCAATATTTTTGTTTTAATGGCCAATTATGTCTAAAGATTTATTAACTTCTCATTTTGTCCAAATATGTCCTTAGGAGAATAGTTACCTTATAATCATGGCACTCACACCATGTCTCAATCAATATTAACTTGCATCATTTTAATTTTTTTGCACATGGTTCACAGGTATCCCACATCACATTTACCTACAGTTTCACATGTACACAAAACAATGGCAAGGATGCTCTCCCCAATGGGTGTGCCTGTCCTCATACCATCACATAATTTACAACAGAAGGCTCACACAATGGGGTTTACAAGGATGGATATTCATGGATACCATAGCAAATTAGGAAAGATAGTCTCGAGGCCCACTCCTCCATATTGATAAGAACAATCATAGAATAGGGTGAAGAATGGATTAATGACCGTCCCATACCGGTCCCATTTACATCCCCTTTCAAAATAATTTCCCAGCGCATCTACTCCCCTATAGGACCTGCCAAGGAACCCCCTAGGATATGGCAGTTTATAGATGTCACATTACACCTTAGTAAGACAAGTTTTGTCGTATAATAAGTTCTTGTATTTATTCATTGGGTGGAATAGTAGTTCCAGTATACCCTAGGATAGGAAAGGTATTCCAAGTTGAGTAGGGCGGGTGAACAAATGACTTCACTCTTAGCAGCAAATGTATCTATGATACAAATACTATGGCCATAGTGAGTGCATTTGTCTTTACATGCACTTGTCGATTCACTATGACCCAGATACTTAGCTAGTTAGAGATGTCGTACATAGTTGGAGGGTATCCATAGTTGTGTAATAGTATTAGTTAAGTAGGACACAACACTAGAGCTCAAATGGAAGAACTAAGAGGGTTCTCGACTAATCCCTTCGTTGTAGGGCAGGGGCACTTCTAGTTAGGAAGGTATGTGGGGGACTACTTAAGTCCATGGTTGAGGTAAAGCACTCGGGTAATGCTCTCCCTCTTGCAGATGACATGCCGAGTCTTGGAAAACAAAAAGAATCTTGATGTGGGATCTTTGACCTTAATCCTGTAAGTTAATGTTTTAGTTTAAATAGATGTAATCATTTCATTGAAATACATAAGTGATAGATGTTTGTTCTTTCCAATTAGAAAATATTGTGTAAATGCTTTGTTATATCTCTATGGTAATAGTTATGCAGGGGCATGTTCCATATTTAATGAAAAAAAAATTGTACCTCTTTTCATCTATGTTTTAGTTATTTATTGTTTGGTGAATAATTCATGGTAACTTTTTGTAAGAAGGTGTATTTTGTTACATGGGTCCTTTACCAATCCCCCTTCATCCCAAACAACATTCACTTGTTCTAAATTACTTCTTTAGTCTTTAGGAAGTTGAAAAAGAATTTGGTCCCACTATCACCTTGGCCCACCTAATTTAACCTTGCTTGCTTTCTGAGGCCTTGCTCTTTGTAGTTTTGCAATTTCCTTAGGCCTACCCTGATACCTATGAGCTCTTTATTCAATTTGAGGCTCTGGGGATCATTTTGGATTCTACCTTCAGCATGGAATAATTTCTCCTATAGCAGACCCTCAACTTTCCTTCTTTACTTTTCTTTACGTTCCCCTATTGTTTGAAAGACTTTTTGCCAACTTTGCACATTTGTGTTCCACCTCTCAATGGGAGAGAAACCCTGAAGCAACCACTTATTTATTTCTCTTAAGGTGAAGATTGCATTGTTGCAGTCCTCACCCAAAAGCAAGCTTAAGTTAAGAATGGTTTTTTTTGCTCTCTTAGGGGGGTATTTGTTTTACTCCCAATTGTTGAATTCACTATGACTAGGTGATGGACTAAAAGAGTCTAAGGGATGACCTTAACTCTTGAGCTAGACCCTTCGACTTGATCAAAGGAGAACATTTTTTTATTAGCATAGAACGTATTGAGCCTACAATAGATCCTTCTAATACCGTTCTGAAAGTTACACCAAGTAAACTAGATTTCTCTATTTTCCTTCTTAATGCCTTCAAGGGGGTCTACTAATTTTAGTTTTCTTTTCATTCTATACCAGAAGAACTTTTCATTTCCCCTCCACCCCATATCAATTCCACCAAGCTTATCTTTGTAAATTTAAAAAATTACCTATATTATCTATTCTTACTAACCAAAATGGACCAAATTCTTGAGTTAGAAAGATACATGGGAATGTACCAATCTTAGCATATGGAGAATTTGTATTTTGTTTTGGGATTTTTTCCAATTTAGTGAAATTGTTTTCCTATCTACCATAATTGTCTATTGTAATGATTTTTTCATATGCAAACATTGAGGTCCTCTAATGAAAATTTTAAGAAAGAGGCATGTGTGAACAATGATACATATTTGTATAGGAATGTGATTTTTATATTTAAAAATTTTGCCAAAGAAATACAATTTTTTCTTGGATTGTTAGTTCTTTGTGTTAGATAGGTTGCATTCAATCAAAGTTGTCATAATTAACTAGAGGATATCTAGGGTCATGTGGTAGATTGTATACAATAGAATCAATACACTACAATAGTTCTCAAATGGCATGATATGGTTATAGACTCCTTTATCTACTACCCTTATGAAGGTTACGACCACTTTCAATTAGATGGTGTGTAAGGACCATTGATCTTTGATCAGAGGTAAAGCACTCTAATGATGCTCTCCCTCATCTAGCTAAAGATTGTCGAAGACTTGTTCATGAAGGAAAAAATATTTTTATTCATATGTATTCTAAAAATGTAAACTCTATGTGATCTAAAGGTGTATGATTTATTGATAGATTGATACATGTACATGTCAATTAATTATACTTGAATTCAAATATGAAATGATTATTGAGTGTAATATTTCTTGCTAAATGTTGTGCATTTAATTATTTAATTTTCAATGTCTTTATTTGTGATTAAAAAAATTGCATTAATTTTGATATTTTTTAATGAATGATTGGTCATTACAATAATGGATAACACACTCAACATTTTCTTTTTTGTATGTTTGATGCAAACACATATTTGGGAACCTTACAACTATGCCCAACCCTTTGGCTCAAATATCCAAGTCTAAGGGTTGGAATTTTGAAAGAAAAGCTAAAATATTTATTTTCTTTGAGATGAAAAAATAGAGCAACAATTAGCAAAAGACCAAGACCTATGATTTTGGTCCCACAAACTCTATTTTTGTATGTTCTCTACAAATTTGTATGTCATATAATCATTCATTTCTTTCTTTTGAGGAATTCTAATCATTCTTTTACAAAATCAACTACTTTTTTTTGTCTTCTATTAATATCGGCAATCATTTTTTGTATTATATTGATAAATTATTTATTATTTGTATTGTTTAGTAAGTAAGTATGTTTAACTTTTTTTATACTCTAACTTAGAATTTTATTAATATGTTGATTATGTTATATTGATATAGAATTAAGAATAATGCCAAGAAAATAAGGAAAAAGGAAAACACCGGGGGAGTGTGAAGAGAATAGGAACATTATGAGAGTACTTCAAGATAAAAACTAGATAGTCAAAGATTAGTAGATAAAACAAAATAATCAAATGTTAATTCAAGAAATTATTTGCATAGTCCAGGTTTAGTACTTAGGTTAAGCAGGAAATATGAAGACAATAAAGACATGATACAATGTATATTCCTCACACCTTGGTATTGGTAATGAATGCTTTAAGTTTGATATGTGTCTTAGGTATAGAAAGGTCCTAAAAAATTTACAATTTGAATCCACATTAGTGAGATGCAAAGTTATTTGAAACCTATAAAAATGATCCTACTACTTGTGTACTCTAGCAAAATGTTTCACTTAAAATATCAATGCTTATTCTAGTGTAAGGACTAACAAAATTTAAAATTACCTTGGGAAAATTGCCCCAACTACAAGGGTCATTTTCTCCTAGATTGGCTTGCTTGATTATATCAACTTTATAATCATGAAAATGATTAGCCTTTGGTCATGCAAATGTCTTAGAATGATTTGATGCAAAATTAAGTTCCTTTTAGTGCTAGAAAATGAAGTGTTCTTAGGATGATTATTCGCTTCAATACATATGATTTTCAATCAATCACATGATCAACTTAATATCTTTAATTATCAAGACATAATAAATTATCATACAAACATGTACCAAGTCAACTCCTAATGATTATGACAAAAGCACGAGAGTTGACAATTTCAATTTTGAATAAAATCTACATCATGCAACACAAATTTCACACATCATGTAAATGGTTAAGATGAGGGAAGCATGATCTCTCCATTATGAATAAATATGTGGAAATATGGACTAATAAATGAGGCAAATGTGTGGAAACATGTATAGATAAGGTAGAATATAGTCAAATGGATGAAAATATGTGGAATTAAATATAAAAGAAGAAAAATAAAGATTAAAGAAAGAGTCAAACTTAGTAAAAAAGTATTGTAATTGTATTAATACATTTTCTAAAAATTTAGAATTATATTTATAAATTATTTTATTGGAAGATAAGTTACAACTTGGAATGTCATTCTTTAAAAGAGTCTGAATTTTTATTCTCAATAAATTTTAATTTATGCTAGATTCATTGTGCACGGCCTTGCAGACATTTCTGACATACAACCAATATCTTGGACCGAAGAGCACCCAACTGCAAACTTGAACTTTTCATCACCTGAAATGACAGGAGAGCCAATTTAATTTTAGAATTCCTTTGAATATTGAACAAGCAAGAGAAAACATTGTTAACTTATGTCTACCTTAAGCTGAATGGTGTAACAGACTATGTTATCGGAGACAAATGGAGAAGTGTTCAACACATCCAGATTCTCTTGTCCGAACAACACTAATACATTAGAAAAGAGAAATGGCGGAGATTCTACTGTGATCACCACCTCTGTCTTTGCCACCGCACTGATATTTACTCTCACATCAAATACAATTCCATGGTTTTGCTCCAAATGCTGTTCAAAATTCAGATTCGATAGCCCATCTTTTGGTGCTTGGGAAATTTGTCTGATCGCTAACAGTTCATCTCTTCTTCTCGCTAGAATGTCTATTCGCTTCTGCAGCCAAGGAATATATTCCAGGACTCCGCATACAACCGCGGGTACGCTCAATTTCTTCTGCAAAAAAACTAGTACTGAAACTAAATTTAAAACATAAATCAAGATGTTACGTTAGATATAAGACCTGGTCAGTAAAAGTTACCGTTGTGTTTGAATGGGGAAGTAAAGATCCCAGCGTTGCGAAAAGCGCGTTTAATTTCTTACGCCGCTGTCGCTCATTGGCGTTGTGGAGAAGCTTCTTAAGATCTCTACTCTCCGCTTTTGTACATATCAACAACTCATCTTGATCATCTTGTTGTTGTTGTTGTTGTTAGATTTCAGAGCAATTTGAGAGCCAAAGGAAGTCTTGCAGAGCACTCATTGTTCTACAACAACAAAGATTTCAGTCTCTTTGCTGTCTTTTCATTTAGAAATCTTCGGACAAATTTGTAGGCTCAAAATATGAGATCAAATGGGTCAAATATTTGAAGAGAAAAATGCAAAAGTAAACATACTGTAAAGTAGTTATTTTTCAGTTAAATAATTGCCCAAGAAAATGAGTGGAGGGAGATAAAGAAGTTTAGGCGACGTGAGACAAAATAGTCGCCCGAGCGCGTGCTCAGCCCGAATCAGCACGGACTTTTTGCTGTCGACCATGAGCTGTGACCTGACCAGAGCTGACATGGCGCCAACTTAACTTCACTTGCGCGTGGTACCTGCCGGCACTAACTCAAAGCAATAAATCTTTTTAATCCTACTACGATCGCAGTTTATTGGTATCAATAGTGCATGGTCATTTGTGCATATGTATTGGATTAATTATGCAAATTTTGTGGTCGTCAAAGCGAACAGTTATTGGGGCACTAGCGAATATGTATTGGGTATCAACTTGAAATGACCACTTTTTGACCTTTGTGTACATAAAAAATCCTCCCATGTTCGTCATAGCTACCTAGAACCACTTTTTGACCTTTGTGTACATAATGAATCCTCCCATGTTCGTCATAACTACCCATAAAAAACAATAGCTATAAGCTCTTAAGTTGCATACAAAGAAATCTAAAAAATATTATTAAAATCCAACATATCATTTAGGAGCTTAGGGTACGCAAAGTTAGCTATAATGACTATTGGTACCCTTCCCCTAAAGTATATGATTAAATTCTAGAAAAAAATTATTATAAAATCATGTATTTTTTTTATTATTATCAAAATGAAAGTTTAGCTTAGCAGTCTAGAGCTTAGCTCTTTACAAGGCAAGCCCCCCTATAACGGACAACGTGAATAATAAGATAGACTCTTGTAAAATCACAATTATCCCACCTACAACTTAGAAAATGTCTCTCTTTCATTCAATTTCTTAAAATAATTACATGATAATAGAAAAATATAGAATTATTATTTTCTATTTTGATAGAGTTATGTTGATAAATAATTTAGAAAATAAAATAAACTTAATATAAATATTTTTAAATATATCTATCTAAAGGGCATGGTTAAGATTATGGTGTAGGCTCTTATTAAGAAAAATTTGCTAATTAGATTGAAGCTCATTCTAACCAATCTTAGTTCTAGTTAAGAATTTTCAACTCCAAATAGTGCTATGTTGATTAATGTTGGAGCAATAATGGGACCTGAGATTTCATTCCTCACCACTTCCAATAATATAATTGAAAGGCTCACAAGACAAAGGTCAAGATGGTGGTGGAATTCTTGAAGCCGGTTATTAATATTTTTAATGCTATGATTGACTAAAAAATTAGTCTTGAAAACAACAACAAAGTTGAGGAAGATTGGAAATCTGAAGAGGGCTCTCTACTCCTCATTTTTGCACTTCTTGGCTATTAGCTAGGAGATCTAAGAGACTATTCTGTTTAATGTATATAATAAATTAGAAGTTTGAAAAGAAAACAATGATCAGTCCTATTTTGTTTTCTCTAGTCTATACAAACAAGTAGAGAATTTTGCAACTCCTTCTCTGGTAAGTGATTTTGTATCACTTTGCTAGCATGGAGAGATGTAACATTAAGATGTGTTTTCTTCATAAAAGTTAATTCATTGGAAGTGGTCCCCCAAGGCCACAATTTACATACCAAAAAAATTACTACATAAACACACACATTAATAAGTGAGTAGGAAATCAAACCATTTTATTTACTTATAAAATCATTTTTATTTTATTTTATGATAGAATTATAGTGATTTATATTTGCAACGAGTTTTATCTTGTTACTAATAATGGTGTCTTCTAACCAATTAAACATAAGAATTTTTTTAAAACGATATCAAAATTATTTTTTAAATGTCAATATATGCATTTTTTAAGAAAGACAAAATTTAGAAAATATTAATTACCTTTTTCAATTGAATACATAAGTGACAAGTGTCTATGATAATGATTATTAGTTTTATTTTTAAATCTTCCTCTCAATTTTAATACTTACTAAGAATAATAAGCATCTAAACATTTATTATTAACTAAATTTTAAAAATTATTATCTATAATTTTATATTTGTAAAGCATGACAAGTGTGAGACCATTTTCTATTATTTAAAAATGTATGTCAAATATTGTCAACATCCTTCATTAATTAGAGATTCTATAAGTATTGTATTAATAACTATTATTTATAATTTTATATATTTATAGTGTCTAAAACATTTATTATGATTTTTTTGTAAGGGAATAAATGGAGCGCATCTAATGAAAACTCCAAACAGTAGTGCCTTCGGTAACTTTAATTTCGATTAGGTTGCCTCAAAGACACGTACTACTATGTCCTAAAGTGGAAACGGACACAATTTATTTCCCACATTAATCTTTCTGAGACAAACACATGTAAATTCAACAATATTCATCAACAGATTCTCTAACAAAACCAGTACAGACATGAAAGATGAGACAAACAACAAAACACAAAGATTTACATGGGGAAAACCCTTTCGGGTAAAAAACCCCACTCTCCAAAGTTTGAGCCATTGTATTATTCAGCAACAGAAAGTTACAATACAGTTTCAGGCTCTTAGCCTTTTAGAGATTACATCTTGTTCATTCTGGATACAATTGGAAGCAACAGATCAGCCCATCAGACTATACAACCTTCACACTATTACAATACCCTCACAGTATACAGTGCAGATCAACACGAGAGAGATCTATCATGATCCATGATCAGAAGAGATTCCAGCCTCATGGCCTTGGACTTTCGGCCAGCCACTCAGTCCTCTCTTTATCGCTCTCTAGCTCTTGGCTCTTTAGCTCTTGGCTCTTCAGCTCCTTGGCTTATCAGCTCACCCTTCAGAACGTCCAATGCGTACATTTATACATTCGTTCTCATCTTCCAACCTCTATGAATCGGTTTGTTTCCAACTGTCAAATCACAACTGTCAAATCATCCAGCTCAGCATCGTAGATGTTTCCACTTCCTTGCATAGAAGATAATACGTCCAGGTCACACCACGTAGGACAGTCATCCAAACGGTGAAAAGCATTCAAACAGTATTCGCATGTCAGTGAGACACTAACCATGTCTCCCTAATGCCACAAGACCCAGCTATCGATATCACCAAGAGTCATCCCTATTGGCAACAGGTTACACTGAGTCTAGAAAGCTATCGCTAAGACATCGTCGTGTCGCCAAGACCTCATACCGATGATCACCACTTGTATCGCTATTCTGCAAGACCATCGTTCTCGATGAGACATCATACCGAAATCCCAAAGTCACATAGACGTGAGCTTTTCCATCGGCAAGACTATCGTCTTTCACCAAGACATTGCACCGAAGTTCCCAAGTCACATCGACCTCAGCATTCTCATCGGCGAGACAATTGCCATTCGATGAGACTTCATACCGATGTTCAAAGGTCAATCCAAAATGCTCAACAGTCAGCAATACTTACCGCCCTTTGCTGAGAGATCATACTGAGCTCTCTATGTTATACCGATGTCACTGTCGGCAAGACTTAGGCAAAGGTCATACCGAGCCCTCAAGTCATACCGAGCATCGAATAGTCACCAAGAGTCATACTAACAACAGACTGCCTCATTGGCGAGACAATCACTTTTCGCCAAGACATCATATCGATGCCTTTAAGTCATACCAAAGACCTACCGTCGGCCAAACATTCCACATTCACCAGGAGAGCATACCAAGGTTCCAAAGTCATACCGAAACCTCTGACGTCGATCGCATTCCTATTGGCATCCATCTAACAGTCGGTAAGACTTCCCTCTATCGCCAAGAGGTTATAGCGATGTTCACACCTATCGGCGAGAGAACCCACCGTCGGTAAGACTTCTTACCGAGACTTCCAAGTTACCCCAATGAGCATCGGTGAGACAAACATAAGTCGCCAAGACTTCATGCCGGAGCCTCCACTGTCGATGAGACTTCTCTTAGTCCCTAAGAGATCTTCCCGAGACCCTTGTGTTACCCCAATGACCATATCCTGTCAGTGAGACTCACTTCAGTCGCTGGGACTTCATACCGAGTGTTCAAGTCACCTCGAAGACCCCGGTCGCTATGAGTCTCCCTGACACCCGATAAGAGCAATCTGTCGGCCAGACGTCTTCACTCGTCACAAGGTCATACCAAACACAAGAGGTCACATCGATAGACTTCATTCAGCAAGACATTAACTTTGTCTCAGCAACATGAGCAAAACACAAGGTTATTAAACTGCCAGTCAGCCAGACAACAAGAATGTCATAGCGACTATGCTTTCTTAGAGGTTTCAGCCTGTGAGATTGAGGCAATAATTCCAACATTTTTCATTTCTTAAAATTAATATTAAATTTTATTTCAAATGTTGTTTACATCATTTATTAGTTATATATGTTATCATTGATATATTAATTTAAAATATTTATTTATTTCAATTTCAAATAATTATATAATATTTGATTATTATTATGGACAATTTAATATTAAAAAAAAATTAGATGGGTTGACATTGAACATTCAATAATTAAATTTAAAAATATTTAACTCAATCAAACTACTAACACATAATATAGACAAATACAATTTTCAAAGATATTTAATAGATAAAGAGTGATGATTATGTGACATTTATTTAAAACATGAACACATAAATATATAAATAAATAAAACACAAAACTAATTCATTGAAAATATTTTATTTATTACATATAAAAACAAATTTACATAAAAGATCTTTTATTTTAAACATTATTTAATTAATTTATTTTTTCAATAATTTTTAAAAAATTATACATTATTTACTATATAATTTAAATATATAATTACTATGACAATTTTACTTGCTAAACTATTTTATTAAGTCAAGAGAGGCTTCTACAATGAAAGCATAGGATGCATGCACATTTTTTGAACCTATGTTTTTTTTTACGTTCTCCTACCTGAGGACGGTTATATATATTATAAAAGAAATAAAAGAAATGTAACCGACATGTAAATAAAATAAATGTAAGTATCTCTCGTCTCTTTTATAAATATTATTAATAAAAAAATGTATACCGATATACTAGTTACCCAAGAGGCGTCCTATAGACACAGCCACCAGTCCGTGTACATTCAAAACCTTTTCATTTATTTTGACGTGCACTGTTGGCAGTCAACATGAAAGTGCAGTAGTGGTCTTCGGTGGACGGTAGTGGAAGCCAAGGCGTTTGGTCTTCCCTGTAAAGGAATGGAGCAATTAGAGGTTACTGCTGGCATTCTACAGTTTTCTTTATTAATGTAGTATGCACCACGGTTCGTGCTTTCCCTCAACACACTGCACAACCAGAGCAGGATCTTGGTCGTAGAGAAACTTCTAGCGCTCCCTTTCACTACTACAAATATGTCCACAAGACCATTTCCATGTGCGCTTGGGGTTGAAGGTTGTAATAATTTCCATCCTATATGTTTACCTGCCTATGAAAGTAAGGAATCAGAATGTAACAGTTTCCTTCTTCTGGTGGCCATTCTTTGCATCTCGAGCATCTTACTGTTGTTTTTTATTTGTATATCTGCTGGAATTATTCCAACACTCTTATTCAAGCTCGATGCCTTCGTTGGAGAAGCGATATCACGAGCTCTTCTATTTTCTAGGAGAGGGGCAAAATTTTACTTTTCGACCTTGGCTAGAGAAGATAGTAAATCCCAACAATAAGAACAATATTATTTACATGGAAAATGGTGGAGATGCAGAGGAATTGTAGGGTTTGAAGAGAAGTGAGTTCTGCATATTGTTCTTAGCCCATCGTCATCTCTGCCCATTTTTCTCATCGACATCATTGACAACACGACAATTTTTGCAGAATCTCGAGGTTAGTCATTTGCCATGGTTTGCAGGAGAAGTGAGTTGTTCTTTAAGTTTGATATGTGCCTTAGGTATAGAAAGGCCTTCAAAAATTTACAATTTTAATTTACGTTGTGTGAGATTGATCCCACTTGCCACAAAAATATCTAATGTGTGAAGTTATTTGAAACCTATAAAAATGATCCTACTACTTATGTACTCTAGCAACATGTTTCATTTAAAATATCGATGCTTATTCTACTGTAAAGACTAATAAAATTTAAAATTAACTTGGGAAATTGCTCCAACTACAAGGGTCATTTTATCTCATATTGGCTTGCTTGATTATATCAACTTTATAGTCATGAAAATGATAAAAAATAGTAGCCTTTGGTCATGCAAATGTCTTAGAATGATTTGATGCAGAATTAAGTTCCTTTTAGTGCTAGAAAATTAAATGTTCTTGGGATGATTATTCTCTTCAATACATATGATTTTCAATAATTTTGTGAATAGAAATTGCATGATCAAATTAGTGTCTTTAACTACCAAGACATAATGAATTATCATACAAATATGTACACCAAGTCAACTCCTAATAGATACAAAGAAAGCACGAGAGTTGACAATTTGAATTTTAGATAAAATCTACATCATGCAAGACAAATTTCACACATCATATAAATGGCCCAAGATGAGGGAAGCACGATCTCGAGCCATTAGGAATAAATATGTCGAAATATGGACTAATAAATGAGACCAATGTGTGGAATCATATAAAGATAGGGCAGAATATAGTCAAATGAATAAAAATTTGTGAAATTAAATATAAAAGAAGAAAAATAAAAATGAGGAAAATAATGGAACTTAATACAAAAATATTTCAGGTCATATAATTGTATTAATACATTTTCTCAAAAAGTTTACCATTATATTTATAAATTATTTTGTTGGAAGATGAGTGAGTTTGAATTTTTATACTCAATAAATTTTAATTTCTCTAGATTCTTTGTGAAGTGCTTGCGAAGCATGGTCTTGCACACATTTCTGACGTACAACTAATATCTTGGACCGAAGAGCACCCAACTGCAAACTTGAACTTTTCATTACCTGAAATGACAGGAGAGCCAATTTAATTTTAGAGTTACTTTGAATATTGAACAAGCAAGATAAAACATCGTTGATTTATGTCTACCTTAAGCTGAATGGTGTGCCAGACTATGTTGTCGGAGACGAATGTAGAAGCGTTTAACACATCCAGATTCTCTTGTATGAACAACACCAATACATTAGAAAACAGAAATGGCGGAGATTGAACTGTGATCACCACCTCTGTCTTTGCCACCGCACTGATATTTACTCTCACATCAAACAAAATTCCACGGTTTTGCTCCAAATGCTGTTCAAAATTCAGATTCGGTAGCCCATCTTTGGGTGCTTGGGAAATTTGTTTGATAGCTAACAGTTCATCTCTTTTTCTCGCTAGAATGTCTATTCGCTTCCGCAGCCAGGGAATATATTCCAGGACTCCGCATACAACCGCAGGTACGCTCAATTTCTTCTGCCAAAAAACAAGTACTGAAATTAAATTTAAAACATAAATCAAGATGTTACGTTAGATTTGAGACCTGGTCAGTAATAAGTAAAGTTACCGTTGTGTTTGCATGGGGAAGTAAAGATCCCAGCATTTCGAAAAGCGCATTTAATTTCTTACGCCGCCATCGCTCATTGGTGTTGTGGCGAAGCTTCTGTAAGATCTCTACTCTCTTCCAACAATTTATTGTCGTTATGAATTTATCTTGTGAAAAATTTACTATCAGCAATTCATATCATATCTTTGACGTAAATTTTCCACAAAATGAATTCGTCATGACGATGAATTGTTGACTATAAATTGTTAGAAATGAATTTATTGAGGGAAAATTGTTGACAGAGCCATGAACAACTCATCTTGATCTTCTTCTTCTTGAAAGATTTCAGAACAATTTGAGATCCAAAGGAAGTCCTGTAGAGCACTCATTGTTCTACCAGAACAAAGATTTCAGTCTCTCTGCTGTCTTTTCATTCAGAAATCTTCTGATAAATTTGTAGGCTCAAAATATCAGATCATGTGGGTCAAATATTTGAAGAGAAAAATGCAAAAGTCAATATACTTGACCACAACCCTGCTCTCGTTGCAAAGTAATTTTTCAGTTAAAGAATTGCCCAAGAAAATGAGTGGAGGGAGATAAAGAAGTTTAGCTGATGTGAGACAAAATAGTGGTCGGAGCGCGTGCTCAGCACAAGCTTTTCGCTGTCGACCACGAGCTGTGACCTGAGCAGAGCTGACATGGCGCCAACTCAACTCAAAGTAATAAATCTTTTTAATCTGATATATAATTTAGGAGTTTAGGTGCACAAAGTTAACTATAATGATTAATCGTACCCTTCTTCTAAAGTATATAATTCAATTTTAGAAAATAAATGTTATAAAATTGTGCATTTTTTTTATCAAAATGAAAGTTTAATTTAGTAATTTGGAGCTTAACTCTTTAAAGGACAACCTCCCCTCTAGCGAACAACACGAGAAATAAGAGGGACTCTTATAAAATATCCCACCTACAACTTTGAAAATGCCTCTCTTTCATTTAATTTCTTAAAGTAATTACATGATAATAGAAAAATATAGAATTATTATTTTCTAGTTTGATAGAAATATGTTGATAAATACATTAAAAAATAAAATAAATTAATATAGATATTTTAAATATATTCATGTAAGAAGATGGCCAAGATTATGATGTAGACTCTCATTAAGAAAAAAATGGTAATTGGATTGCAGCTCATTCTAACCAATCTTATGTCTTGTTAAGACTTTTCTACCCCAAATAGTGCTATGTTTATTAATGTTGGAGCAATAATGAGACCCGAGATTTCATTCCTCACCACTTCCAATAATAGAAATGAAAGGCTCACAAGACAAAGGTCAAGATGGAGGTGGACTTCTTGAAGCCAGTTACTAATATTTTGAATGCTAAGGAAATTAACTAAAAATTTACTTTTGAAGACAATAACAAAGTTGAGGAAGATTGAAAATCTCGAGAGGGCTCTCTACTCCCCTTTTTTGCACTTCTTAGCTATTAACGAGTAGCGTAAGAGACTATTTTGTTTAATGTATAAAATAAATTAGAGTTTTGAAAAGCAAACAACCATCAACCACATTTTGTTTTCTCTAGCCTATATAAACAAGTAGAGAATTTTACAACTCCCTTTCTGGTAGGGGATTTTGTATCACTTTACTAGCATGGAGAATTGCAACATTAAGATGTGTCTTTTTTCTAAAATTTAATACAATGAAAGTGATCCCCCAAGGCCACACTATACATACCAAAAAAATAACTACATATACACACATTAATAAGTGAGGACATAAGACTCTTTTATTTATTTATAAAATCATTTTATTTTATTTTGTGATAGAATTATAGTAATTTATATTTGCAAGTAACTTTATCTTGTTACTAATAATGGTACCTTCCAACAAATTAAATGTAAGAATTTTTTAAAATTGATATCAAAATTATTTTTAAATGTCAATATACACATTTTTTAAGAAAGAACGACAAAACTATCATGTGTTAAATTTTACTAGTTGAAATATTTGTATTTTTATAGGAGCCTAGAGATACATTTAGAAAATATTAATTACCTTCTCCAACAAAATACATAAGTGACAAGTGTCTATAATAATGATTATTAATTTTATTTTTATATCTTTTTCTCTATTTTAATATTTAGTAAAAATAATAAGCATTTAAACATTTATTATTAGCTATTTTTTAAAAATTATTATCTATAAATTTATATTTGTAAAACATGATAAGTGTTAAGTCATTTATTATTATTCAATTTTTATTATTTAAAAATGGACAAAAAGTGATATGTCAAATATTGTCAACATCCTTCATTAATGAAAGATTCTATAACTATCATATTAATAACTATTATTTATAATTTTATATTTATAGTGTCTAAAACATTTGTTATGAGTTTTTTTTTTAATTTCTTAAAGTTATTATTAAATTTATGTCAAATGTTGTTTACATCCTTTATTAATTTTATATGTTATCATTGTTATATCAATTCAAAATATCTATTTACTCTATAATATTTGATTATTATTATGGACAATTTAATAATCAATAAGAATTTAGACAATTTGAAAAAACATTCATAATTGAATCTAAAAATTAAAATTTTAAAAATATTCAACTTAATCAACTTACTAACCAATAACATAACCAAATACTAATTTTCAAATATATTTAATAGAAAGTGATGATTATATGTAATTTATTTATTTAAAATATGAACACATAAATAAATAAATAAAACACAAAACTATTATATTCTCATTGAAAATCTATTTTATTTATTGCATATAAAAAAATAATTTACTTAAATACTATTTTATTTTAGACATTATTTAATCTTTTTTTTAATAATTATAAAAAAAATACATTATTTAATATATAATTTTACTATAACTATTTTACTAAGCTATTTTATTTATTACTTCCTCGAAGGTGGAAACTTAAACTATGATTAATTTGTGTGCATTCAGCCAATCAAAATGATTGTAATTTCTTTCAAGAGATTTATTTTTGACTAAGCTCTGAATAAGTTGCAAAATTTTTAACGGGAATTTTGCTGGAAACTATTTTGGCCACCTCTGATTGGAGTTGTAAATAGTTGGCAGATGCATTAGCAACTACCAAGAGTAGAGAGTGCACAAATTCTCAAGGAGGTTCTATAGACTATCAGATGGCTTGGACAGTTGGCAATTAGGATAAAATTCGTTGCATGCAAGAGACACCTGTGTTTTTTTCTAAACCAATTTTCTTCTGTACTTTTTCTTCTGGCTCATTTAACAAAGGTTAATTTTTCTTATGTGTATTCTCAAGAGGAGCCAAGGGGAAAAATCTATGTAGAACATGCAAGCCTCATCGGGAAACCTAAACGAAGTGCATTTACAATGGGGAGAAGGAGCTGGTAGGAGTTCCTTCAACTTGGGCAACACAATACGACTGTCAAATTGTAGAGACTCAATATTATCCATTGGTTGCAATCTCACCAATGTCTATATTAAAAAAAAGAGGCAAATGTGTTTAGTGGAATTTAGGAACATGCCCTCCCAATAAAACTGCCCTAATATGATACCAGGTAAGAAGTGTGTTTATGTTTCAATTGGCAATAATTTATGATTCTTATTTTGTTTTCTCTTTGCCAAATACTGTCATGTAATGTGCTGAAAATATAGTTCATTGGGTCTTGTAGACAGAGTTCATGTGATGAGCCTAACTGGCTCCAACTCAACCTCTGACTTTCACTGACTTGTTTTTTAGTTTTTGATTGTTTTAAGACGAATTGTAGACAGAAGTAGAAGGTGCGCCAAGCATAAAAATGGAAATGAAACTGAATATGAGAAATTTAAGAAAAACTACAATACTATTATTGATCTATCAATTCATACAAAGCAATTGCATACAATCAACATACACGGAAACCTCCAGAATAATTAAATAAAGAGGATCAGTGCATGCAAGACAAGAATTGTTGTATTTGATGAAAACCACGTCCCACCTCTAGATTTGAGTTTCTCCTGGAAGAAACTGCATCAAAACCCTTGAGAGATCAAGGCATCCAAAATGATAACAAATGAAAGGTGTTTTGGCCTCTTTCTTCACACGCCTAAGCTTGAAGAACATGCTATCCAAGGAGAAGTACGGCCAACTCAAAGAGAAATGGTACGACCTCCTTATTGAAGTTGAATGTTGAGGAAAGATGGCGTCCTGAAGAACAAACCCTCTCCTTTATTGAAAACTGATTTAGCTGGTCTTTCACAGCCTTAAGAATGCAAATCACTGAAGAATTATCACTTTCCAAGGGTAGAAATTCCTGTAACCCTTGTCTCAGACAAATGCATAGAGAATGTCAAAATAGAAGCAATTTCAAATGATCATCAATAATTGAAGTTGAATTGCCCCTTTTTTCCTAATATCCCCAAGGTGACATGAAAATGCCTTTTAAATATATTTAAATGTATTTAATTCTATTCAATAGTTTTAATTTCACTTTACCAAGTGAGCGCATGTTTTAATTGACTTAAGTGATTTTAATTTTCACTTTATAACATTAAGTCATTACTTTAATATATTTTAAGTGGCTTTTTAATTATTATAAAGTCAAATTATAACTTTATAATATTAAATGACTTAACCACTAAAATAATCATAACTCCTTCAATTCTTAGTGTTTTGACACGCTGTCAGAAGTTGGCGAACACTGAACAACAAAGGCCTGCACTGAGCCCAACACTGAACTGAAGGGGTGGAAATGCCAATATCCACCATTATTTGTCACTAAGACCCCCTATCCAAATTTGTTAGCCTACGAGAGTCCAAATAATAAGCTAACCATCATCAAACAAGATCACGCTAAAAAGGGGGACATTACAGTTCAATGCACCAAAAGGAAACAATGCAGTGACTTTGGACCTGAGCAACATTAGTAAAGGCCAATGCTCGGGTAAATGGTCATCATATTGGGTGCTATTTTCCTTCATTCAAGGCTCCTATAGAGGGGTGCTCCAATAAATGTGATTATAGAGGAACCTATTCCCCAACCAACTGTGCCACTAGTTGTGGAAAATCATCTTAAGAATGGTAATATGATTTACATGAATTAAAAAGATGCTTTGGCACTTTGGCATTCAGTAGTTGCCAAAAACCACTAGAAAACATTTGTTTTATAGCTATTGCATGGTTTCTGATACAAATTTGATGTATTTATCAAATACCATGTCCCTCGCTCTTGGCTACACCCCACAAACAATGTTGCAAATATTATTGGTTTGTATTTCAAGATTTTCTTCTTCGGTGCAGGAACCGTAAAGATCTCTATTTGTGGATGGAAAAGTGCGCAAATGGGCGTTCAACTAAATTTTTGATTAATGCTGGTAAGCTCAACTGTCCTGTAGTTCTGGTTATTTTATACCTAAATAGACCTTGAGGAGCCCATTTAGTTTTCATTTTTAAAAATGAGAGTGATGCAAAAGTAAGTTATAACAAATTGGAAAGTATTATGTTAACTGTCAACTTGTAAAACAAATTTATTAGTTTTCATTTAGTTTTCATTTAGGAATGTATCATTTTGCTATATTTTATTAGTCATGGAAATTTTTGATTGTGTGCTTCATTTGTTGTTAGCTATTGGAAAGTTTAATGTTAACTGTCAACTTGTAAAACAAATTGTGATTGAAGTTTATTGCGTATATGGTATGGTTTCCAAGGAGTAACTAATAATAGGTTCATGAATGTTTCTACTTTGTTTTGGTGTTAATGGTTCAAGTTATTTTATAGTTTTATGCTATTATCTGCAGTTCACACAATGTAAGGACTCAAGGTAACAGGGAACCGTCTTAAAGGGTGACGACTTATTCTGACATTTGCATCAGATTTTGATACACAACATCATTGGCAGCTCTTGAAAGAGATTTTCACCCAAGTAGGATATGACAGATTTTTTCAATATTTATATTTCTTTTTTCAATGTTTTTGGAAATGTCCCCAACATCCCTGTGACATCCTGACATTCCCCACAGGAGCCTGTGGACAGACAGTGACTCGGTGTTGCTCAACAGTGTGTTGTCAGCAGTCCATTAACTGTTATTTGGTTTTAACAGTGTGAATTATGATAGTTAATAATAATAATCTTTCACTTCCACTGTGCGACATGTATCTGAGAAAGTGAGACCATGTGACACAACTGTGCCAATATTTAGGGAACTATCCCCTATGCCTTGCCTGAAATTCTTTATACATGTGCAATATCTCAATCAAGACCAGTATGCTGCACTTTTTTTCTATTTTCTAGGCTACTGATTGGTATGGGGCTGTTTTGTGGTAGTTTATCCTCTAGCCAGGTGGGCCTGGCAGCTGTGTTGTTGGTTTTGTATTGTCCTTGATAGTTTGACCCTAGCCATAACACCTATAGACATAAAAATGTTCATATCATTGAAGTTCCATCACTATCCATGCTGCCAACAGCCTGAGCTGAGTACCAGTGATCATATGCTCAGTTGTAGACTGCATTTCTAGATATAAGCATGAGCTCCATTATTGGCAAAAATAGACCTACCGCTTTCTGCAGCATAATTTCCACCCTCCTTACAGCCCTGGCTAGAATATCATTTTCCAGTAGTGGCAGGGTAGAACCATTGGAAATCTCCAAGATGCCTCTGTGATTATTAATCACCATTTTTTTATTATGAACCTGAGTTAAAATCCTTCAAGGGCATGGACATTTGCCATTCGAGCTCAACCTCCTCTTGTATCCCTCTAAATTCCACTCCTCCATTTGTGTTTGCATTTGTCATATCTAATGGGCTTCCCTTCGTTTTCCTCCATTCCTTTACCCCCATAAACTACCTCCTCTTGCAGATGCACCAACAGGGTTTGAATGCTCTCTCTTATCTCCTTATCGTGAACTATCAGCTGAAGTGTTTGTTTAAAATCTTGATTCGAGTTTGAACCTTACCATCCTCTAAATCACTAGCTCCCAAAATGCCTTTAAAAACCTTTTAAGTTTCCAACATTCAAGCAGTTGGTCTGTAACTTGCCCATATCCCAAATGATCCTAGTTGCTCTGCCAGTTTCCATTATCATGCGCCCACCTTAAAAAGCTGCTAGAAGCTGTAGCACTCCAATATCCAATACCGCCAGACCAATAATGCAGCAACCATACACCAACAATAAGATTGAATATCCCATCTTATTTCTACTGTTATGGCATCTCCTATCATAAAATATCCATGTTTTCATTTATTCAAATTCCTTTCTCTATGCATGCAAATGGACAATGTTAAAAACAGGGGAGCAGGAGAAAAAACACACATAAACAGAGACACAAAAATTTAACACAGAAATCTGCACCATGTGCTACAGCACTGCAACTCTATTTATCAATTTCATCAAACATTACATTTGATTCGATTGCTTCAGCATTCAGCGTTTCTACCCCATGATTTTCTGATCATTCAACACTAACATAACCTGTTACATGTGACTCGTAAAGCAAGTTAAGATAGAACAACAATATAAAATTATATTTTATGTTGCCCACAATCCGTGTAAAGCAAGTTAATGGTACGGTGGACAGACTGGAAGAGTTGATAAAATAAATACATTCAAATCTTGCTGAGATTTGCTTTCAATGATATCTTAAATGTTGCAGATATAATATGCATATGGAGTATTTGAAACATGACAGTAGGAGGATTTGAAACATGATAAGTTAGGCAGAGAGTAGTTGAGATTACTTCCAACACTCCCCTTTAATCTCAACTACGAATTCTGATTTCTTAGTTTCTCTTGTTGACTTTGCATACAAGTGGTTTTAGCTAACCACAAACGTCGCATAAAGGTGGTTTCAGATTACCACAAACTAATATATTGAAACTAACATATGAGTGGTTTCAGATTACCACAAACTAACATATGGGAAACTAATGCACACACTTTCTGATAATTTCCATAACTTCAGACAACTGGTATCCTCCTCAAATCTTTTCATCTCCTTTATGAACTCTTCTTGCTTTGTTTTCTTGTGCAAACTTGTGACTAAGAACAAATTTTTTTATTCTCTTTCAAATTAGACAGCTATGCGTACAAACTCCTCAAACTTTTTATGATCTTTCATTTTATAGCTGCTGCTGCACCTCAATGATTTCTTCTTTAATTGCTGCTGCAATTTTGACTCTGTTTCAAGCATTCTTCTACCCTGTCAATTTGACTTTTTACTCACTTCTATCTCTCTGTTCTTCCATCATTTATCTTTGTTTCATTCTTTCTTTCCAAATTCTTTTATTTGTTGTTGTAGTAGCTTCTATTATGCCAAAAATAATTTCATTTTTATTCCTCTTATTGCTTCATCTCTTCCCTTTCATTCTCCTCATCTGAATTTCTTCCTATGATGAAAAATTTTAACAGTTGCAGCTGTATCAAACTTTTGATTGTGATTTTTCCTCTCTTCATGGTGGCACCCTTTGGTAATTTTTCTAACTTTCCTTTTTCAGAAAATTGTGATCCCTTTGTTTTCAAGTCTTCAAAACATCAAGCTGGAACTTCCAACATCTTTACAATTTGTAAATGTCTTGTTAGACAACATTTTCTTTTCACTCAAAACATTTTTCATCCCTTTTGAACATTCATGCCTTTCATAATTTTCACATATGAACATTTGTACAATCTTTTGAACATACCTGTAAGCTTTTCCCAACTAGAACCATAACACCATCCACAATTCATTTTTATACAATCTGTCATAGATTCATTATTCCATTCTTTGTTCCAACACATCTTTTCAGAATGATTTCTTAAACCACAAATTTTACATGGATGCAAATCCCAACACATCTCTTTAGTGTGACCTTCTCTATACAATGAGAACATTGAATTTCTTTCTTTCTTTGCACTGATTTGTTTAAACATATATCATGTTGAACATTATTTTCATTTTCTTCACATTTGCCATATCCAAGGCCTTCATATTTTGGCCTCATAATTGGTTGAATGGGCTCTCTCATTCCTTGCCCATATTTTCCCAAACCTTTTCCTTTAAAACCCATTTTCTTCATAATTTTTAAGACCAACATTATCATCAAAACAACCAACAACATTTTCAGATTCATTAATATATTCATTTTGACACTTTTTATCTGGAATATCTTCAGCAAAATCAATCAATTGATCAAAGGAATAACATACATCATCTTCTTTCTTGCATTCTTCATCAGCTTTTGCAAAATTACACATACCCAATGACTGATTAGAAAAACACAAATCTTCAGTGCCACATGATACATCACATACAGATGGCTTTAACTTCAAACATTCATTCTCTTGTTTTAGTTTTGATATTTCTTTCTTCTGCAAACTGTTTTCATCTTCTACTCTTTTTAACATTTCTTCCAAATCTTCATTTTTCTTCTTCTCATCATCAAACAATTTAACTTGTTCTTCTAACTCTTCATACCTCTTTTTGACTTTATTCAATTCTTTTTCAAGATCATCATTTTCATCTAAAAGATTACACTTTTCCATTTGTTTCTCTTTTAAAAGAGTTATCATTTCTGAATATTTTTTCTTACATTCCTTCAATTCTTCTTCCAATTCATTTGTTTTCTCTTTCTTTACTCTATCAGCTTTCCCCATTGAAATAAATGATTCAAACGGACTTACCTTTGCACTTGATTTCACAACAATGCTACGACTTTCTTCGGCAGCTTCGCGTGCCTCCTCTCTTCAATATCTTCACTATCAAATTCTTCAGAACTGCCCTCTGGTTTACTTTCAATCGACCTCACAGGTCTCTCTTTTAATTTCTGGCTCCCCCTTAATAGTTGCAGCGAAACTCTTTGCAACCTCTCTGTTTTCTCTAATCAATGGCCTTTTCTAAGGCATCTCATCCTTCTGGATCTTCTTATCAGCTTGGTGGCTACCTTGTCTTCGACGATTTTGTCTTCTAAAAATGGTTTTCCTCACACAACGGCTACAATCTTCTGCACCTTTTCTTCAAGCCATTCTTTCTAGACAACCAACTCATATGCCCCCATTAAACCCTTTGTGGGCAGCTAAATAAACTCTTGCAATAGAAACAATAGATCTACAGATTCTACACTTTGCTGTTTTTGTCTTTTGCAGCTCCACTTTCTTTGACTGGCTGTAAACTCCTTAAATTGTAAACTTTTCACTATCTCTTTCTATATATCAGCAATTCTTCCTGCTCAGCAATCCTTTTGTCTTCACAATGGGGGATATATGATCCCTTCATCCATATATATCTTCTCTTTATTCCTTTTTTTTTTTACGCGTGCAACCTCATTCCCTTATTGAACCTGTTCTTCGCCTAGGCTTTCTTCAACAAATAGTCAATCCAGCAAGCTATTCAATTTTGGGTGGCATCTCCAACGATTTCCATTCTCAATGCAAACTCTTTTTTTGTAAACAACTACGAAAACTTCAATTCAATCAACAAGGGTCTTAATTTTCTTTGAGCTCTCTGCAACTCCCTTAACTAGTTCTTCTTCTGCTGTTGATGACCTTCTACTTTCAAGTTTCAAGTCTCCTTGGATCTAACTCTTCTCTCCTTTTGGATGTCAACTTCAGAACTTCATATGACTTTCATTTGAGCTTCAGCTCTTCTCTGCAAACACCATTACATAGCTTTCAACAGATTTGACTTCCCCTCACAGCTCTGTGAGTTACCCTGCTGTTGCTACAGTAATTCTTCACTGAACTTCTTCTCATGCATCTGCTCTGTCGATGGACTGCCTCTGTTAAAATACTGCACCTTATTCTCTCCTATCAATTGCAAAACACTCCATATATTCTTTTGGCTCTCTCCAGGCTCTTCACATTACCATTGGCTCTGATACCACATGTTAAAAACAGGGGAGCAGGAGAAAAAACACACATAAACAGAAACACAAAAATTTAACACAGAAATCTGCACCATGTGCTACAGCACTGCAATCTATTTATCAATTTCATCAAACATTACATTTGATTCGATTGCTTCAGCATTCAGCGTTTCTACCCCATGATTTTCTGATCATTCAACACTAACATAACCTGTTACATGTGCCTCGTTTATGGAGGTATTAAGAACAATCTAGAACCTCCTAAGGAGATAGAACAACAATATAAAATTATATTTTATGTTGCCCACAATCCGTGTAAAGCAAGTTAATGGTACGGTGGACAGACTGGAAGAGTTGATAAAATAAATACATTCAAATCTTGCTGAGATTTGCTTTCAATGATATCTTAAATGTTGCAGATATAATATGCATACAGAGTATTTGAAACATGACAGTAGGAGGATTTGAAACATGACAAGTTAGGCAGAGGGTAGTTGAGATTACTTCCAACAGACAACACAGTCTTATTAGTATACACTTGGCATTATGAGCAATATAGCAAAAAAGCTGATCTCTTACTCATGGAGGGCGTCCATCATTAATTAGATTAGGCAAATAAAGTCAATCTGATATATCGGTACTTTCCATAGAAAAATATTCTATTAGATTTATAGCTTGATTTGCAAGAAAATCATCTATACCATTCTGCTCTCTAAAGCAATGATTCACCTTCACATTGTGAATTTTTTATCCAAGATTATTTTTTCCAATATAACCCTTAGTTTCGAATTTGGGTGATAAGCTTTATTCACTACATTTACCATTATTTAAGAGCCCCCTTCAAATGTTCTCTCTGTGACCTGCCATAAATGTCACTTGGATATCTGCTCGTAGGGCTTCCCATTCTGCTTCGTTGTTTGTCTTTAGGCCCAAATATTTTATGCCCCCTAATTCAGATCCCCCCACAAGTCTCTTACTATTTATTGACTATCAAAACCTTTCAGATTTGTCATTGTTATGTAGTTATAACTATGGTGTCACTATTAGTGAGAAAATTTTTATATGCTAACATTTGTACTGGTTCTTTGTAGATCTTTGGTACACCAAAAGATCACAAGAAAGCAAAGCCCTTCTTTGATCATGTCTTTGTTTTCTCCATTGTTGACAGAAATATATACAGCATACAGAAAGGAGAGCAAGAAACCTAAATAGTAATGTTATTGTTTTTCAGGCGGTGCAAATAGATGCCTAAAAGAGGCAACAAAGGACAATATTCAGTATTTGTGGCAAGGGCTGGCAGAGGAAGGCAGTATCTCAAGTTCATCTACATTGGTGCAGCCAGATTATACCTTAAAGATTAGGTTTGGCGGCCAAAAGAAATGTTTGTTAGCGAGAGGTGGTTTTGGAAGTCCAGGCAAATTGGCCACTTCTCTAGCTAACACCCATTTCAGTAGGATAAATCCTCTTGTCAGTTATACAGAGACAAGACTGCTGAGCTTTCCCTGCTTGCAATGCTGGAGCAGTGCTCCTTATATGATTATTGCCCTTCGGTGGTCACCGTGCAATTGCACATACTGTGTTGGAGTTCTTCTCTAGAAGCTAAGATTGAAGTTAGCTGTTATCAGATATATTACTCTGTCCATATTGAAACTTCTCATGCACATCTATGCCGATCTGACAAATAAATTCTTAAGCTCTCTGACCAGGAGACGAAGAAGGAAGAGGAGATGCCAAAGGATATTTATTGTGGCTAACCAATAGAATTTTCCAGCATCCCAAACACATCTGCAAACGGAAATCAGCAGCAACATGGGAAATACTGCATCCCCCCTATCTATATTATTCTATCCTCAACACTACCTGCATTCCTGTCATTGTAATTTCGAAAATTCTTATTCCTAGAATCCCGAGAAGCGATAAGTGTGCTGAGAAGACAAAATGAAGCTCAGGAACTGAAGTCTTAGATAGCATCTTCTGCAATATTTCTACACTATCTGCAAATAACAGCTAATCTAGGTAAATAAGATCTTATATGAATAATTCTACAATATAGAATTTCTCTCTTTATTTTTGGTACTAATCATTTTTAATCTTAAGATCTAGTAAAATTAATTGGTGTGATGAGGAGTGTTTGTTTATCCAATCCAGTGCATGACGCTACTACATAGCAAGTGAGACTCCAATGATCATAACAGAATGAAATTTATCAGCCACATCTTGATTGAATGATATTTCTGTTCAAGTGTGAAGTTTCGTATATTCCAGTTTGCCCTAAGACAAGTTACAGTTATTATTTCCTCATAAAGGTCTTTATAAAACTAAAAGTGTATGTTTTTTCTCATATGCATATTAATATTGTAAACTTTAACCTGCATGATCTAAGCCTCTAAGGTAACGTAAGTACATAACTGCACAAATAATTATATTCAATGCAAAAGCCAAACTCAAAAGTGCAGTTGCAATACAATGAACCTAAGATTTAACTCGCTCATATCTTTGATTACCCTTCCATGATAATAAATTAATTGAGATTTCTTCTAGTGTTGAGATTCACTTACTGTGCTAACTGTTGACAAATGCTGTTGACGCTTACCTAATGAGTTTGAATCTGTTTTCCTTGATGATTCTGCAATGCAGGTCAGTAGAGGAGCTAGCTGAACTGCAAGGTTTGTTATAAGACACTAATGATGGGCCCTGCATTATTTTTTCCCGATAGAAAAGTGTAGCACATCAGTCAGAGATCTATCACTATTTTTCGATGATATACGATATGAATGCCCAAAAGCCAGTATGATTTAGAAATAGTTAATTTCATCTGCTTAAAAACAATATCCTGTATCTTGGAAAGAAAACGATAAACTTCACATGTAAGATTTTGAATTTATGGAGGTATCTCTCTCTCTGTTTCGCAGAACAAGATCTATTGACTAATAATGGAAAAGGTAAAAGGGCAAGTAGTGAAAAATCCCATTTGAGTGGAAACTTTTCTTGGAACTATTTGTCGCTAACATTTACCACACTGTAAGCAGGAACTCAGTTGCTGAATAGCACCTTAGGCTACAAGGATTATGTACGAAGTGAGTTTTTGAAGGTTCAAGATGAAGTCATAGCTCCAAAGAGGCATCCTTCTGACTCTGATATAACAGAGGAGGACTTGTTGATAAATGGAAGAGCGGAATATTGAAAGATATTAAGCCATACTCGTACTAATAACATTTGAGAATAATAATAACTTATTTGAGATAATAATCATTTAATCGGGATACATTACAACGTATCATTCAAATACTTATAAATTACTGCATTTTCGTGTAACTTCTCAAAACTTCTCTGGAAAACTAAATTCCAACAGTAAACACAAAACTTTATTGCAAACTGTAAACCTTAATTTCCAACGAGACTTTCTCTAGGCCTTTGGAGTACTGAGATCGAGAGGATTCCTTCCTCTTACAAAAGATAATCTTGCTTTAATTCCCTTTGTAGATTTTGCAAGATCTATTTCTTGCCAAGCAATAAATTTTTTCTGTTTTATGATGTTATCTGTTAATGTATAGTGTCTTATTCTTTTTTCCATCTGCAGTCCCATATTCTAAAACAATGGTGTCCTTTGGTGCTATTTTACTCAAGTATAGTATAGCTGCAGTTAGTCTTTTGGTGAATTGGAAGCTTTTGGACAACCCATATTTGTAATTGCATGTTTTCATATTCATGTTGTTTGTATCTATAGGTTATGCATATTTTCTAATATTTTAGATTAAATATTTATTTATTTATTTTCAAATTTATGGGTATGTAGATGAATAAATGGATTCAAGTTTGCATGGATGGCTTTGTAGGTTTTGCATGTTAATAAAATCTATGGTTTTGTAGATCTATGAAGAGATTATTGTTAAGGTTTTTCTAGATAGAGATCATGTCTTTGTTTTCTCCATTGTTGACAATCACATCTGGTTTGACAAAAATATATACAGCATACAGAAAGGAGAGCAAGAAACCTAAATAGTAATGTTATTGTTTTGCAGGTATGTGTTGGCTATGAGGAATGTTCCATCCCTGTTTCAGAAGTAGTATTTGGAAAACCATGATGGTAATACTTGTAATTTCTATGTTTCACTTAAGATTTATCTTTTGTTTTTGCAAAATCATAGATATTAGCCTAGTTTACCATTTTATCCGAAGACAGGGCACAATCAAACTTTATGTGGTGTAGAATGTCTTAGAGGTGGGGTAAGATTTTAAGCTTTATGGAGCACATGCAATTTTTTTCGAAGGATTTGAAACTCATTTAAAGCTTGTCTTAATTTTCTATAGCCTTCTTGGTTTGTGGTGTGCTAAGTAAAAAATATGCCATCCGAAACAAATATTTGATAAACTGTGCCAATCATTGGAGAGGATGTACTTCAAGTACTTTTGAATTCAGTAGTAGGAGTTGCAAGTAGTTCGAAGGAACATATGCCAATGGAAATTGTGTGCTTTATTTTGGACCAAGCTATTGCTGTTGCTGCCTTCAATATCCTTTCCAAGATCAATTTTGTGTTTTAATGTGTGCAGTGACACGGAATGTTCATCTATAATCTCGTTTCACTTTCCAGTTAGGTGTACATTTTCATTGCCGATAGCATTGTAGTAATGTCCTTAACTGCTTTTACTTGTGCATTCTTTCATTATTTTAGCTCAAGCAATTACTCTATCAGCTGCAATAATATCCCATAACAATGCCTTGATGGCACTACTTGTATCCAATAACTTCAATGAGATTAAAAGCAATGTTTTCAAGTGTGTGAGCACAAAGAATCTGCACAAGATGGCCTGTTATGGTCAGTTGTCTTACACTTTACTTTTGAGGGACAAATTCCATTATTTATATATTTACCCTGTATAACACTCATACATACACTGAATGATACAAAATATTTTTTAAAGTATTGAAACTATGAAATAGATTTATTAACAATGAAGAGTCAGTTAACTTTTTAGATATTTTGGTTGTGCTCTTTTTTCTTCCAAATGAGAAAAATTGCTTTGGTAAAGCTACAAAACAATCATTTGCTAGTGAAATGAAATACATATGCTGTGTTTGGCAATAAGTCCTCCAAGTTATCTGCTGGTTATTTTAAATGTTTTTGGTTGCAACAGCTTGCATATCTGCTGGATATTTTAAATTTTTTGGTTGCAACAGTTTGCACTAAGAAAGAAGACTTAAACTGTAGGTGGACAAATCTATGTGTTGCAGGTTTGTTAAATCTTTGAAATGGGTAAATACTCTCTCCAAATAAGGGGTCTAGTATCAACCCCTCCCATGTTAGGAGCAATTGGTATTAGAAGATGGAAAATTTGTTTTGCCTTTGAAAGGTCAACTCATCCACCCTTGAAATCAGTTCGAAGCATAGCATTAAATGAATGAATATTTGAAGCATTTTACTCTTATTTGATGGTTTCACTTTCTTGTTTCCTCCCTTGACAAAAAAATTTAAGAGATTGTTTTGGAAAACAATTTGATTCAAAATTTCCTAAAGTTACTATTTGAATTTAATTATTTAAGTGAATAGGAAATTGCCTCACCACATATAATTTTAAGTTTTTTCCCATCTTCAAGTTTATAAATACTCTCTCCAAATAAGCTAAGGGTTGTTTTGACTGATTCAAGGGGTCTAGCATCAACCTCTCCCATGTTAGGAGCAATTGGTATTAGAAGATGGCAATCTGTTTTGCCTTAGAAAGGTCAACTCATCCACCCTTGAAATCATTTGAATCTCCCTTCTTAAATTGAGTTTATTTTTTGGTTTCATCTAGTGCTATTGACTTGTCATTGCTTCTTTGTCATTGTATGTGCATCTTATCTTTGCATGCTTGAGAGTTCATTATTTGAGATTATCTTTGTGGTATTTGAAAATTGAATTATTAATCAATATTACAGTTGAGCATTAACTAGTGGATTTGGAATCCCTTCTTGTAACATGCAAATTGCATGTCTCCTTTCCAAGTCCACAAAATTGTAACCCTAACATTTCTAACATTTTCCCCTTCAATTTATAACATTTTTCCTAGGCCTATCTTCCATTTTTTGGCAGGAACTTCTCTGCCCCATAGCTCTTGTTTATTATAGTTTTGATTAGATAAGCAAGGGAGAGCCATGGTCCCAAAATAGCTGGGTAGAACAACCCAACAAAACAGATTGATTGAACACAACAATCAGTTAGAAACACCAAGACAAGAACAACAAAAAAATAGACTAGTAGCAAGAACAAAGCCACCGGCAAAAGACAAAACAAAGATAGAAAACCAAAGAGAAACAACTCAAGCACCAAAGCTTGAACCCAACAACTTTTCCCCCATGGGTATATCAACAAAGACATTTTTAGAAGTACATTTCTTCTTATGTTGTATAATTATACAAGAAGAATTAGACACTAGATTAGAAACAAATTGAATAGGAGGGGAAGAATCCCCTTTAGAGTAACTAACAAGAGGGACAACAGTAACTTTAGGTGAGGCAACCAAACTGAGCTCGAAGCTGCAGGATTCAAAGTTGAGATAGGGGTCTCAGGGGAGGTAGCACACACAACAATAGGAATAACCTTGTCTTGAACCAACACAACAAAAGCAATTGAAGGAGCAACACCATCAACAATAGGATTATTTATCTTAATAGAAGGAGAGGGAGGCCTAGAAACCTTACTATCAAAAGAAGAGTCTGCATTAGGGTGTATGGTTAGATGTTCTCGAAGAGCATTCTTCCACCAAGTGGAGGATGAAACAGGACGAGATCCATTAGAGCAATCATGAGCCAAGTGTCCAGTAGCAAAATAATGTCTGCAGTGAAAAGGGATACCTTCGTAATCCACAAGATAAGACCAAGAACAACCATTAACCTGAAGCACCACCTCACTAGGTAAAGCTTGAGACAAATCTACCTTCACCAAAATTTAGGTAAAGGAGGTGCTGATGCATTCTTGGGAAATATCACTTTTAGAACCTACAAGAGCAGTGCCTTCATAAGCTAAGGGGCACCAAATTGTAAGGGAAGATACAACAATCTCACCCAAACATGCATGAAATCAATAGGTTCCTTCAAAGGGTTAAAGGAATGGACCTAAGGCCTCATGGATAGGGGGTGAGAATCTTATTCCCACAAACCATGATCTAAAACTATCCATCTTCAAAAGAACAAAAACTAACTACAAAAAACCCTCTATAGGAGGAATAAATCTCATAAAGTACCTTCACAATGGGAGACCAGCGTGTGGAATCTAGGAGTGTAGGCCTAAGAAGGAAGGGCACAAATGGAAAAACCATATAAGGAGGTAGTCTTGGAGTAGAA
>VDFB02139736.1:39317-103041 GCA_007258455.2 Sequoia sempervirens | reverse complement strand
GGTGCATGATGACTCCTGGAAGAGCTTGTAGCTTGAGGCCTCCCACCTCAAGATCCAAAACCAGATGTTGATGCACTGCCAATCTGAACACCTATGTGGCCTCCCCAAGCCATAGCCAAGTTTTCCTCTACTAGATGAGCCTTCTCAATAGCTACCTACATTGTCTTTGGCTCGAAGATGCAGACTCCTCCACTGATTTAGGCATTTAGTCCCTTGAAAAAGTGTTGTACAAGCATTGCCTCATCATTGCTGATTCTTACATATTGCTTGAGCGCATAGAATCGGTGCTCGTATTGCTCAATGAACATTTTGATTTGTCTTAACTCATGAAATTCATCTGCTCGGCGTTGTCTCCAATGATTTGAGAGGAAACAGGCCCTAAATCTCTCCAAAAATAACTCCCAAGTCACCATGCTGATGTCCAGGTGTAGTTTTTGTTCTTCTAGTCACCACCGTGTAGATGTGAAGCCTTTGAGGTGCACGATGGCACACCTAGCCCTGGTATTGCTATTGTACGAATGCATCACAAAGAAATGATCCAAGTCTATCAACGATGTTTCCGCCTCAAATCCTCTACCAACACCATCAAAAGTGGGAGGATTAGCTCTCAATAGATCTCTCATGTGACCAACCACTACGGTATCCTACTCTACTACTATGATCCTTCTCAAAGATCTCTCCCTTTCTCTCTCCACTTGCTGCTCCCCTTCCAGCCTAGGGCCTAAATGGCCAAACACCTCCTCTAACAACTGTCGTAACTACAATCCATCTATCCTTGTCTTATCTGGATTTGGGTATCCTCCTTCCAGATGATTTTGAGACCCCTGTTGTTCCTCACATTCGGATTCATGGGAACTTTGTGACAGAGTACTTTCACGGTTGGCTCTACGACCACCACCTCGGCCTCTTCTACGATCACGACCCCGATCCCTAGGCATGATCCTATGCCACATTAGAGGGGAACACAATTAAATTCAAGAGTTAAGCACAAGGTTAACATAGTGGGCTCAAACTACCTAGAGTACCCAAAGTTGTAAACCTTGGCTTTGATACCAAAACTTTAACACCTTGCCATGTGAACCCCAAAGGACAACAAAATACCACACAATTTTTTTTTTTTGAAAGAAAAAAATTGCATAAGATGATCGTGAACATACATTATATAAGATGATCATAATATACATTACGTGACAAAACCTAACTAGTCCCATGGGGAACTACATGGTTGCATTACACGTAACCGTTCCTAACCAAAACATCATTAAATTTAATGCCTACAAGATAAAAATAGAAGCATACATTTAGAAGATAACATAATCATACAACCATCCATGATCAATAGCAATGAAAAAGATACATACATCATTTTATTATATTTCAATTCATAGTTTAATATTACAATTGTGGAGAATATTTCCATAGATACAACACATCATTAATACATTAATACATTACATAATGCTTCCCTTATAACAACGGGAAGAGTACATCAGGTACAAGAATAATTACATCAATGAAGAATAAGGTACATGGCATAGAACAATCTTCAACCAAGTGAAGCTCTAGAAACTCTGCTTCCGCTTCCGCATCAAGAACACAATCTAGGAACCCAATGGGGTGCATAGCACGTTCCACCTGACCATGTGGACCTAAAGATCCACCCTCCATGCTAGAAGTTGACAAGAAAGACCCATGACCAAGATAGACAAGCATAACGACCACAAGACCAAACTACGAGAGCAACCAAAACATAACAAACAACAATCTCAACGACTACTTACAAGGTGACTGCTTTCAGAGGAATATGAAGGGAAAAGTAAGGGATACTATGGGAGAGTGTCATCGCACGGTCCTATCATGGGTTATCTTGACTGCCTCTCAATAGGTGCTGACCCCCATCTATGGTTATCCTAGTTGCCTCGCACTAGGTACCGACCCCATATGGTGACTCGTGCGGGACACCTAGTCTCTCAAAAGGATGAGGTAGCGATCTTGCTGACCATGGACTTCTCAGCCCACCCTTAGTTTGTGGAAGCACTAACGACGAGGGTGAGGTATCTTATTTATCTTTATTTTATGTATTCCTACCCAAACCCACTAGTATATTTTGTTAGGTTTTCATTTATTTAACCAACTCATCGATGGGTTATCTAGGCTACCCCTTTGTGCGTCGGCCCCCATGAAGAGCCACTCTTCCTAATAGCCTTGAAACAAATCTAAGACATCAAGGGGTGAACCAAAACAAAAAGAGCATTAAAACCACAAAACTAGTGTACATGTGAGGCATGAACCATCTCGCAAAAGACACTTACAAAGACAATCTTGATACAAGGTACAAACCACACATGAACTCTAAATTAGTAGTAAGATCAAACTTATTACAATGATTAAACCAAGGAATTTCAACATGGAACAAGTCTTTCCCTAGCCTTTGGAAGCCTATAGGACAACCCACCCTTACACTCCCAGAAGAGTAACTCAATGACATGGGTTCCCAACATGATCTCACAACAAGTACACACACATAATCTATTCAAAAAGAAATAATGCAAAAGAAAGATCAAACTGATCACGGGGGTATAAAAAAAATTAACTTCTTAATCAACTAAGACATTCCATGTAACAAATAAATAATAATCGCTACACCTATTTGTACAAGCAATTGAACACTAGTTAGACAACTAAAGAAATTGTGCAATCCATATACACATACACAATCAGGACCAGGGAAAACTTTAGTGGCGAATCTTCGCCAATTGGTGAATTCTACGAATCGGTCAACTCAAAATTGGCAAATTTCTCACACCCACAAGGTATCCAAATCTCCCAGAATTTATGAAACATAGGTCCAATGCATGTCGATTCACCAATAATTTTTTTTATGAGGCATATTTAAGCAACAAATTCGCCATTGTCAAACTACGCATTTCAAATGGACCGACTAATATTTTCGCCTAAATCCTAGAAGCATTTAATAAAAAACACCTACATATTTGCCAATACTATTAAAATGACATTGTATCAGGACCCATTTCACCAATTAAAATTTACAAATAGTTTCTTGTGAAGACTCATTTCACCAATTAAAATTTATAAATAGTTGCTTATGAGGACCTATTTCGCCAATAACATTAAAAAATAATTAAATTTGAGGACACATTTCGCCTTGAAAATTACAACGTATTCACCAAATTTTTAATATACCATTTAAAAATCTCACGGACTTCACCAAATATGGAATCATGGATTGATATAAATACAATCGAAAGTGTCATTTATTCTTACACATTTTGTTCGGTTTTGAGGTTCTACTTCTCAATTCGAAAGTTAGCAAAAGCTGAAAACGTAGACTTAAAGGTGAGTGATCACTGATCATTTCTTCATAGTGTTATTAGTTATAATAATAAGTTTTCTTTATCTCTTTTCCATTCTTGCTTCAGTCTTAAAGATGATATTGAGTAGGGAATGGGATCTATATTATTATTCTATGTCCTTAAAGAAGAAGACATTTTTTTCTAGTTTTTTATTTGAAGTGAGAGATGAATATGTCGATCGAATCAAAGATTAATATGTCGAGCGACTCAAGCAACAACGGTAAGGCTCCTGCCGCTCCTCAAGGTGGTGAAACTACTCCTGTCACTCCTCAAGGTGTTGAAAATACTCCTGCTGCTCCTCAAGGTGGTGAAACTACTCGTGTCGCTCCTCAGGGTGTTGAAAATACTCCTGTCGCTCCTCAGGGTGGTGAAACTACTCCTGTCGCTCCTTAGAGTCAGGGTGGTGAAAATACTCCTGTCGTTCCTCAAGGTGTTGAAAATACTCCTGCCACCCCTCAGTGTGGTGAAGATCAAGAGACTAAGAGGCCATCAAAACACCCAAAACTTAGACGTACCATACAGTCTTACTTTGGAATTTCCAAAGCTTCTGATCGATCAGGTCAAGATGGAGCTACATCATCATCGAATGGTCATGGTTAGATTTATTTGCAACATCCTTTGTGTAAAAAATTCATAAGTTTTTAAGCATTGGTCCTATGTTCTTCCTAGTGGTCCCTCTTTTAAAACAAACTTAATGCACGTGCATATTTCTACCACTTAGTTTTTCTATCGCTCATCGCCAAAATCCAACCCATCAGATTCATTACCACGATGATGACCCTTGATCTCACCACATGTCCACATCTAATGGTTCTAGTGTTATTTTAGAGGTGTCCATTTGCAAATTTAGTGCTTGAGAAATATACTTCCGGAATGCAACTACAGTCGTCGATCAACAATTCATCGAACGGTCTTGGTCCATAATGTTGCATGGTCACTAAAATTTGGAACCTTAGAACCAAAGTCTGAATTTTCAATTTTTTTGAAACTTTTGAACCATCGACTACAAAGATGACCAAGAAAGACTTGCAACTAAGTTACTAAGGTATTAAGGTTAGGAAAAGTACCAAAACCTCAACTTTGGTGAATTAAGATAGGAAAGGTGACAAGCACAGTGCATTTATGGAGAAGGCTGGAAAAATGAGGTGCTATAATGAAATTTACCTATCACCCTTGATGCTTCTTCGAGTTCGAGTGTAAGGATAATAGGATTGTATCCTTTCAGCAGCGAGTGATAGGTTGGAAGCCAGTGAAACAAGAAAGAAATGGAGGCCAGTTTCACCATGACATCGCGGAGGAAGCTAGACCCCTTTGTGGGTAAAGTGTTTGTGCAGAGGTTGCGAGGTTTATTTCTCTACAAGGAAGAGCAGGTGGTGCAAGCAGTTTAAATAAAGTTGGGGGATGGATTCAAGAAATTGACATAGATTCATAACAAATATGGATATCTATTCGTTAGTCATGGCTTGGGGTTTAGACTTAGGAGAACCAGTGAATGAGGTGAGGAGAGTAATGAAAACTCTGATGCATAAATATTTTTTAGTGGACATGGAAAGCATTCTGCAACAAGCGATACCAGGAGTAGGGTTGGTAAAAATAGAAGGAATGGATGGTGGGGGCTCGGAGCTTGGGGATTTAAATCACCTCTTTATTAGATGGCTAGAGGGTTGCACTAAAGATCGATGGTGGGAAGGAGCCGAGCGTGGGTGGAAATCACTTAAAATTTGTGCTGAGCTAATGGCATTAGAGGAAACAATAGAAAATATAAAAGAAGTTGCTAGAGAGGAGATGTGCGAAAAGAAGGGATTGTGTTCACGGAAGAAGCCAAAACCGTTAAAGGAGATACTGCCGCTGGAGATGGGCGAGTCTTCGAAGAAGAATGAGTAATAATGGTTAACGTAAAGTGTAGTTTTCTGTTTTGTTTTTAGCCTTTGCATCAAAATTTTGGGGTTAAGCCTGGATTGGCTATGAAATTGTAATCTTTCTACGGCTTGGGTATAGGTCGTTACTCTTTTCGGTAGTACAAAGGCGTAGCTAT
The DNA here is from genome assembly GCA_007258455.2 of Sequoia sempervirens. NCBI lineage: Eukaryota > Viridiplantae > Streptophyta > Pinopsida > Cupressales > Cupressaceae > Sequoia > Sequoia sempervirens. The sequence goes on along the minus strand of VDFB02139736.1, from coordinate 97,632 downwards.
TTAGGGAAGTTCTGATACTCTGGTTTTTGAGGTGGTTATTCAGCTTTTTTGGTAGTTTTTGGATGTTGCTAAGTTTGTAGAATCTGTATCTTTTTCTTTATAATTAATAAAATAAACAAGTATCACTGATCAACTTTTTTGGTAGTTTTTGGATGTTGCAAAATTTATAAAATCTTTATCTTTTTCTTTATAATTAATAAAATAAAAAAGTATCACTAATAAAAAAAAAACATTCTTAAATTTTTAAGCATTGGTCCTATGTTCTTCCTAGGCGGTCCCTCTTTTAAAACAAACTTTATGCACATGCATATTTCTGCCACTTAAGTTCTTCTATCGCTCATCGCCAAAATCCAACTCGTCAGGTTCATTACCATAATGACGACCCTTGATCTTGCCACACATCCGCATCTAACGGTTCTACTGTTATTCCAGAGGTTTCAATTCACAAATCTAGTGCTTAAGAATCTATATACTTCCAGAATGCAACTAAAGCCATCCATCAAAAATTCATCGAACGGTCATGGTTAGATTGATGTGCCACATCCTTCGTGTAAAATGTTCTTAAGTTTTTAAGCCTTGGTCCTACATTCTTTCTAGGCGGTCCCTCTTTTAAAACAAACTTAATGCACATGCATATTTCTGCCACTTAAGTTCTATTGCTCATCACCAAAATCCAACCCGTCAGATTAATTACCACGATGATGACCCTTGATCTCGCCACATGTCCACATCTAATGGTTCTAGTGTTATTCTGAAGATTTCCATTCGCAAATCTAGTGCTTGAGAGATATACTTCTGGAATGCAAGTACAACCGTCCATTGAAAAATCATCGAACGATAGTAGATTCGCCACTGAATTTAGTTGGCCAATGAATTTTTTTATTAGTTTGATATTATGCTTAATTAGTCAATATTTTTTTCTTAATCATTTGAAAATAGGTTTAATTCACCAATGAATTTTATTTTTTAGTTTGAAAAATAAAATAATCGCCAACAAAATTATTATTTTTGGTTTGAAAACAGGTTTAATTCGCAAAATTATTATTTTTGGTTTGAAAAAGGTTTAATTCGCCAATTGAAATATTTTAGTGGTTTGAAAATAGATTTTAATCGCCAATGAAAATATTTTAGTGGTTTTAAAATTTTTGCATTTCGCCAGGATTTCCCATAGACTTCTAGCGATTACAAAAGATTCGCTAATGGGGATTATTTTTTTCACGAAAAACGAAAAAATTTGCCTCTAAAATTAATATTTTTTTCGGGAAGTATGAAAGATTTACTAGTATTTTACAATTTCTCCGAGGGGGAGTTTCTTAAAGTTTTCCCTAATTATGACTTAATTAGAAACTGAAATATATGTATAAATTAAAATGAAAACGTTCTACAAATTAACTAATTTAAAATATGGTTTACAAATCTTTTACTCACATTAGTAAATAAATTACTAGAAACTGAAATATATGTATAAATTAAAATAAAAACTTTCTACAAATTAACTAATTTAAAATATGGTTTACAAATCTTTTACTCACATTAGTAAATAAATTACTAAGAACTGAAATATATGTATAAAATTAAAATAAAAACGTTCTACAAATTAACTAAATTAAAATATGGTTTACAAATCTATTACTCACTTTAGTAAATAAATTACTGATTAAAGTAACTTAAAAGATAATGAAATTACCCATAATGACTTAACCTTTGAAAGAACAATTAGATAAATATTTAATATACATTTCTATGCAGCAGATTTAACTTGAGTGATTAGTTATGTTTTAAATCTATGTTCCAATAATTTTCAATGTTTTAAATCTATGTTCCAATAATTTTCATTTAAATGATTATGAAACTGTATAACCATAAACTAAAAAAAACAAACCTTATTATTCGTTTAAAATGTAAGGAATTACATCCATAGAAATGGAATCATAATTTAAAAAATATATATTCAAATAGATATGCATACAAACGTATATATACATATACATAAATGCTTGCACATATTCATTTATATAAATATTTATATATTTTTATATATAATTATATTTATATACCATATTGAATTCACAACAAAGTATCCACACTTTATATATATATATATATATATATATATATATATATATATATATATATATTAAAAGCATACTATTGTTATACACAACTTAACACATATTCATCCGCACTGAAATTACACCAACACATACACACATACATATATAAATATTAATTTAATATTATCAACATTTCAAAAAAAAATGTACAAAGAAAAGTGTCCACAATATATATATATATATATACTCCAGATATGAGGGCGCGGCCCAGGAAAGGTTGTGCACAACAATCTTCTTGGCTGCTGCACAGCAAGGAAAGAATGGAGGGGGAGGCACGACTTAGGACGACCTCCATCCCTCTCACAGGTAATAAAATCTCTCACTACCACAAGCAACATGAAATACAAGGAACATGAAACATAAATCTGGAAATCGGTCAATACTAAGTTTTCAAGCGACAGTTTGGGGGATGAAGGCACATTCTTCATATTTAATCCAAATGACAAAAATATAGAGTTATTGAAAATAAAACAATACAAAGAAATAACAATTGACCAACCCGACTTCAGTGTTTGCCAATGGGGGTGGAGAGCTGGGTTACTTTCAAATGCTTCTCAGCTATGAAATTTTCTTCTCGCTTCCACTTTTTTACCAGAGTACACTGCAAGGTTAAAAAATTTTACCATTTCCAATCTGAATGTTCTTGTTGTTTCCAAAATTTTCCAAATAAAATCAGAAAAGCTCTCTCTAGTTTTTTGATAAACTAAGGGACATATGGAAATCTTTTCAAATTAATTTACACTTTCGTATCGATAAACTAAGGGACAATTGACAATCTTTTCAAATTAATTTACACTTTTGAGGGTCCACTTGTCAACTTAACTGTTTCCCATTTTACCACCTGTTGAAAATCCTTGCATTTTAGTTAATTTATAAACCTAACTCTCTAATAATGTGTTTAAAACTTCCGAAAATAATTTCCCCCCCTTAATTTAATAACTTTTCCATTTCACATTAAGTCACAATATTTAAATGTAATAAATCATATTGTTTTCGCAAATTCCTTTTTATTACTTTTTGACATTTATTATTCCAATTATAATATTAAATGAATTATCCACTTTGTTATTTTAGTCAATACCTTGTTTTCCAATTATTTTAATTTTTTTAAAAAAAAACTTTATTAATTAGTGGATTATCAATCCATTATTTATTTAAATTTAAAATAACATTATTTATAAAGGCAATTTATGTTTTATTTATGTTTTCATCTTTAATCAAATAATATTATAAACTATTAAATCATTATCCTCTTTAAATTAATTAATAAAATACTCTTAATAATTTAACAATTTGATTTAATACTTTAATTAAATCACATTACAAATACGAGCAACATAACCCACAACAACACCCAAACGACAAAATAGAACAACATTAAATGAACAATTAAAATGAACAACTCAAACGAAGTGATACCAAAATGAGAACGAGGTTGCAAACAAATGATGTTGTCAGACACAGTGACGAGGTGACAGACTAGGATGAGGATTCTTTCTTGTCGAGTCTCTAAACCACATCATATCCATTGGATATGCTGGGCACGCTTAGACTTAATGGTGCGAGTGGAGTCGATGCCCGGTACCTGCAGTCCTGCATAAAACCAAGTGTCGAAACAACATATATATTCAATGCTAAACACATTGCCAGAGAGAATTACTTTCTTGTTGACTCCCTAAACCACATCATATCCATTGGGTATGCTAGGCATGCTTAGACCCGATGGTGCGGTTGGAGTTGGTGCTCAATACCTGCAGTCCTGCATAAAACCAAGTGTCGAAATAACATATATATTCAATGCCAAAAACACCATGAGAGATAATTGCAGTGTAGCAGGGTGCTCACGGATGAGCGATGCAACACCATCCCTCACTTGAAATTCAAACAATAACCATATTCTAATAAACATCATCATTAAACAATAAATAAATGAATGCATAAGCATAACATCAAACACATATGTTCATATGTCATAAGCAATAATAGCAGTGTCATAAACAAACAAGTCTGATAAGTAGAACTATCAACCAACCAAACAACATGGTGAAATAGTCACCAACATAGACTCAAGTATGCATTAAACATAACAGTATCCAAACAATATCAACCACACACAGAAAAGTATTGTAGGAGCAATAGAAACATGAGAGACACTACAACAACAGAGGTTCGAGTACTCTCATTTTCTCCCCCAAGCATCCTTGAGTGCTCTTGGTGGAGGTGGTAAGCTTCCCTTTCCTTCCTTCTATCACTTGGTTGAGTTAGCACTCTACTGTTTTGTAGTGGTTTTGTGCTATTTACTATATTTTTTCTCTTAATCTCGCTTTCTTGGTTGTCTGTGGAGGCGGAAACACCTACACGAGGGTCTGACTAAGGCAGGCCCCTATACAACCACCCAACATTTTCCTCTCTTTCTGTGTGTAGGAGTACATGCTTTCGAGGAGCTAGCTGGCGAATAGAATCTTCTACGAAATCATCTTCATCACTCTAGCTTTGGTATATTTGCTTTATCACATTCGTTTGTACTTCTCGTATTTCATAGTGTTATTTGTCTCTTTTAGAAGTTGCTAGCTAGGTTGCTAGTTCACATTGTCTTTTTTGTCCCCTGGCCATATAGACGCCAACGCACCTGAGAGACGCTAGTGCACGGCATTGTCATCCCAGAACTGTGCTCTCATCCTCAGACAGAGAGCTATTTGAGATACAGTGTTGAGCTCAAAAACCAACTCACCTAGCCTCATTTCAAATCTCAGGATTACAAAGTGGTTGTAGGACTTTATAATCCTCATCATCCTCATCCTCATATCCTAACACCCCATTTAGCTTAGGTAAGTTAGGGCAGCCTTCTAATTATTGGCCCTCTATGACTTGGGGCCTTACACATGGTGGTCCCCCTCTCTTACATTTTTGGTGAACCCGACATGAACCATTTTGGTTCCATTTTTTCAATACTGACAACTCCTTTCCTCATACTCTAGGAGTGTTGTAGGTGCGAGTTTTGTAAGGATGTCGCCTTACAACCCAACCTGCGACTACTAGTTGGCGTAGTTGGAAGGTTATGAAGGTATTGCATAACGAAACCTTAATTGGGTCATGATTTTATCCTCTTACCTTTAGGGACTCTATGAAAGTATTGTATAGTGTGTGTAATAGCCTCCTTCCAGCATCAGACTATCCCCTCTGCGTAGCCTGTGGACAGTGGTACTGGTATAACCTTCACTTCACAAGACAAGTGCCGATGGGATTCAATAGGGAACCATCTCCTCTCTACATCCCTGCATAGATCAATGGAAACATTATATCGAGTGTTCTCATTGATCCGATGTCACAAGGAAACATCATAACTGAGGAGATCATGCTGATTAATTTCTTGCATAAAGATGGGTATGATGCACTCGTGAGTACCATCCGTACACATGACGGGCTTTCCGTGCCCCCTTTGGGTAGTATTGTCCTATTGGTCCTTGTAGGGCCTAAATTTGTAAACCTCTTGTTTGACATTATCCCTGGGTCTGAGCTCTTTAGGGTGAAATTGGGTATCCCTTGGTTGGTAGCGATGAATGTGGTACCCTTGGTCATGCATAAATGTTTAAAATTCATACATAGGGGTTCCGTACACGTAATCCATGACACCAGTTATAGACCACCGGTTGCTCGTGGTAGCTACTCCTTGGACTACTCTTGGCCTGTGCCCATTGGTCCTCTCCCACCTAGGATGGACACTCTACATCGAACATATCAGAATTATAGGAAAGGACACTTGAGGCAGAAAGTGATATACCCCTCCTCACCTTATGATGTTTCACATAGGGCTTGTTTAAAAGCTGATAGTGATGCCACTAAGGCATGAAGGAAGGAAGAAGAGAAGCAGTCTCTCGATCCTCCTTCTTCCTCTTTTGTTGGTCGGTCTGACGCTTCTAATCACTCTGCTATGGTACCATCAGGTTCTACTCCTCGTCTACAAAAGAATCATATGGTGCCCGCTTGGTGAAAGCCTAAGCGTCCCGCTTTCGAATTTCTTGTTCTTCCAACGAAGCCTAGGCCCATTTGGTATAACAAGAAGAAGGTATCCCATGGAGAGTCCTCTTTGTCTCGACCTCTATGGCATCCTGTACTTCTCCTACTCCTAAGGCAGTGAACGTGAAGAGGCCCACTACCAAGGCTCTTAAGCTGACTCTCCCTATTGCTCCTCAAATTGTTCCTCCTCTTGTCTAGGAATCCATTCCTCTATCTAAAATGGCTGAAGTGGACGTTCCCATGGTTGAGTAGGAGCCTTTTTCTCCTTCGCAACCTCCAGCCTCTGGCTCTAAGAGTTGTAGAAACCGCCTTGCATGCAAACGCAAGCGTCGGCGAAAGGCTTTCTTAGTTGAGCAGGTCACCTTGCAAAGGAAGGAGGAAGGGATGATCGTCCCTATTTTAGGGCCTCCTACAGTGTTTCCCTCTTCCCTTCCTTCTCCTTCTCTCCTGTCTAGTTCCACCCTACTCCCAACTTTTGCTATGAGTGAAAACGTACCTAACCCCAAGGGGGTACAGGTATTCATTGCAAGTTCGGTGGAGCCACCTTTGATGTTTGTTCCAGATATCTAGCCTTTCTTGAAGCCCATAGATATGGTTAATACCTCGGTTATATCCGCTACTGTTCTTTCCTCCTCTTCCTCCACGCCTCTAACCTCGTTTGTGGGGAGTTCATCTCCTTTGAGAAAGAAAAAGGTGGAGTGCGAACCTTCTAGCAGCAAAGGATGTTAGAGGAGCCCACCTTCTCCACAAGGTGGCCCCGTGTTGACTTGTTTTGTCTTAGTGACGAAACCAATCCTAGCTTCCCCTGAGTTTGTCATCGCTCCTGAGTCCTTCGACGAGCCTAGCAGTGAATCTCAGGCGCAACCTTCCCTGTCCACTGAAGTTAAACACGACGCTCCTGTGGGCTACATGTTTAACTCTGTGGATGAAGTTTCGGCCTTGTCAGCAATCTTTGAGAAATCACTGACTTTAGCTCCATAAGAGCTCGATGAAGAAGACCTTTCGGGGGATTCTTCCTTAGCTCTTCTTATACAAGGGTCAAATGCTCCTCCTCTTAACATCCCACCATTACAGGTTCATCTTCCTTCCCCCTATGATGATATAGAGTGGAAAGCAGATGACCTCTTGGTTGATCAATGTTAGGGGGGGGGCCTCTTCTTGATCTTATGTATGTGTGTGTATCGTGATGTATTCCCCTGTGCCCATACTATGTGTGCCTGGATGACCCTTGTCACCCCTGTTGGTGCTTGGATACAAGCATGTTTTTGTGGCATAAACCTTCTTCTATTTGTATCATCATTCTTCCATGTTTGTGCTTGACTTTTGATAAATTGGGGACGATGCAAAGCGTTGGGGGCATTTAGGCTTCCCTTCCATGTTGACCCAATTTTCTATTTTTACTTTGTCTTCTCGTGCATTCCTCACATGGCCTAACATAGTAGGGGGTTGATGATAGTTCATTCATATACTATTACTATACATATATATATTTATGAGTAGTTCTAACCTCGAAATATCAGGCTACCCTTGTGTCCTTTATTTGCATTTTTCCCTCTTTTACTTTTCCTTTATTTTTTTCTATACTTTGCTTGCATTGTCCCTCTTATGTATGACAATGCCTTTCTTCAACATTTTGATTTTTAGAAAATGCATTCGTTGCCAACTAATCTTTTCTCAAAAATCTTCGCAAACTTTTCAAACAACGTGTCCCTTGAGTGGACCCCTCTTCTTTTAAAGGGTTCTCGAGGGAGCCCTTTGAAAGACTTCCTAATCATCGACGATTCGTGCGACTACCCGCTTACTTGCCTACGTGGGCACCTGTTGACTCTGTGAAGTCCGCTTTCTCAGGTTTCCTCCATGCTAGAGTTTTTGGGGGATACCTCCCTGCAGGATTGAGAGCCTGTAGGGTGCTTCCTTTGGGTTTCCCCCATGCTAGAGTTTTTGGAGGACACCTTCCTTGTAGGTCTGTGGGCCTATAAGGTGCTTGCTTCACTACGAATCCTCCATGGTAGAGTCTTTAGGGGACACCTTCCTTGTAGGATTGAGAGCCTATAAGGCACTTTCTTTTTCAACTTCATAGTTCCAAGCAGCTATGGAGTCTTTTTCTTTCCCTACACCTCGAGGTATGCCAGATCATGTTCTGCTTCCTCAATGGTTTAGATTTACATTTCTAACCTTACTCTCTCCTTAATCTACTTTACCGAGCACTCATCAATACTTGTTCTCGCTAAAGTGGGGGAAAAAATGTATAGGAATAAATTTGCACCCCATGTGCAAATCCCCTTTTTCCTTTATCCACCTTAGAAAACCAAGTTCAAAGGCTTAATTCCACCTAAGCCCATTGCTTGCATCCCACTTGGTGCTTTTTTTGAGCATTGGTGGAGGTGTTTCTGTCGAGGATGCCCGTGTGGCACACATACATCCTTGATAGATTCCTGCAGTTGAACCTGCAAAGGCATTACACTTCTCATTGGGAGTCAAGTTGTAACACCCCCTTCGGTTGACCGACCTGAATATGGTCATTTTTCTCCATCCCTTCTTCAAATTCACTCCTTGAACAAGAATTTCAACTCTTCACATCTTCTAAGCATTTAAGCAGTCATTCTCACACTCTTACACTCATTCTCAAGCATTCTATCAGCACCTTTGCACCTCATTGCAGCAAACACAACATTCCATCACTTTGGTAGAGCAAGTTGGGAACAAAACACCATTGCAACAGAGGCTTGAGTACTCTCATTTTCTCCCCCAATCAGCCTTGAGTGCTCTTATAGAGGTGGTAAGCTTCCCTTTCCTTCCTTCTATCACTTGGTTGAGTTAGCACTTTATTGTTTTGTAGTGCTTTTGTGCTCTTTACTATATTGTTTCTCTTTATCTCGCTTTCTTGGCTGTCTGTGGAGGTGGAAACACCTAAACAGGGGTTTGACTGAGGTAGGCCCCTATACAACCACCCAAAATTTTCCTCTCTTTCTATGTGTAGGAGTACGTTCTTTCCAGGAGCTAGCTGGCGAAAAAAATCTTCTATGAAATCATCTTCGTCACTCTAGCTTTGGTATATTTTCTTTATCACATTCGTTTGTACTTCTCGTATTTCATAGTGTTGTTTTTCTACTACTTCACATTGTATTTTTCAGTTCCTTGTCCATACAGACGCCAACGCACTTGAGAGACGCTAGCGCGCCATGCTATCATCCCAGAACTGCACTCTCATCCTCAGACAAAGAGTTATTTGAGATACAAGTTCGAGCTCAAAAACTAGCTCACCTAGCCTCATTTTGAATCTTTGGATTACAGAGTGGTTGTAGGACTTTATAATCCTCATCATCCTCATCCTCATATTCTAACACCCCATTTAGCTGAGGTAAGTTAGGGTAGCCTTTCACATCTTGGCCCTCCGTGCCCTGGGGCCTTGCATGTGGTGGTCCCCCTCTCTTACATCATCATATGCAAGAAATTGTGTCTAAGTACATTAGAGGATGTGTAATGTGTGCAACAAGCAAGCCTAGCAATAGGAATTTGGGATTGTATACACCTTTACCTGTACCATCCCATTCATGGGAGATTATCTGAATGGATTTTGTCGGGGACTACCAATGTCTTGGAAAGGGCACTATTATCTATTTGTGGTAGTGGATAGGTTCAGAAAAATGTGCATTTTGATGCCTTGTAAAAAAAAGTCATAGCTGAACTAACATCACACTTCTTCCAATTTGTATGAGTTCATTTTGGGCTTCCAACTTCTATTGTATCGGATCGAGATTCTTGATTCTTGGGGGAATTTTGGTCAGCATTATGAGAGCTTATGGACACAAGACTGAAGAAGAGCACAACATTCCATTTGCAGAAAGATGGACAGAAAGAAGTAGTCAATAGGCTAGTTGTTCATCTTCTCAGAGGTACACACTCTTCTTAGAGGTACAACATGCTTACAACCATTATGAGAGCTTATGGACACAAGACTGAAGAAGAGCACAACATTCCATTTGCAGAAAGATGGACATAAAGAAGTAGTCAATAGGCTAGTGGTTCATCTTCTCAGAGGTACACACTGTAGTAAACATTCCATTTGATTCTTGGGGGAATTTTGGTCAGCATTATGAGAGCTTATGGACACAAGACTGAAGAAGAGCACAACATTCCATTTGCAGAAAGATGGATAGAAAGAAGTAGTCAATAGGCTAGTGGTTCATCTTCTCAGAGGTACACACTGTAGTAAACATCCTAAGTTGTGGCATGAAATTTTACATTATATGCAACATGCTTACAACCATGCAACACACTCTTCTACTCAAAGATCTCCTTTTGAAACTTGTTTTAGTTATTTTCCAAGGGAACCTATGGGTTTTTCTTTCAAGAAGGAATATGTTAAAGATGGACATCATGATGAAGACAAGGCCTTGAAGTTCATCTAGAAGATCCAAGCAGTCCATAAGGTAGTTGAAGCACATCTGGAGAAGAGCTAGGAAAAGTACAAATCCTGACATGATAAGCATTGTATTGATCATCTATTTCAGGTTGGTGACAGAGTTTGGTTACACATTAGAAGGAAAGAATGCAAGGTAAAGGTAAAAAGATCAAGCCAATTAGGTATGGACCTTTTGAGATTCAAGAAAATATTGGTACAAATGCTTTTCGCTTAAATTTACCTCCTTATATGCATATCTACTTAGTTGTTAATGTAGCAAATTTGAAATTGTGTGAAGCTCCTATGATACTGGATGAGGAGGCTGATGTTCAAATTCCTTCTGTTGATGATCTATCACCTATGTATATGAATGAGTTGTAGGAAGATGCAATCCTAGATAGCAATGTCATAACTTCACGAAGGGGTGTTGTTGAGTACCTTAGAGTGGGACTTAAAGGGATGAATCCTAGCAAAGAAAAATGGATGGAGGTTGGAAAAGTGAGGGAGTTGTATCCTCACTTACTTTCTATGTAATTAGGCTTTTGGAGGTCCAAAAGCTCTCCAGTGGGGAGGATTGATCTAGGTGGATATTTTTTACCAAAAATTGATAGTTCCAAATGTTGAAGAAAATGACACCATATCTAAGAGCTTGTTGAGATGATTCTAACACAACTTGATACTCGTCAATCGAAGTCCGTATGTGCAAGTTATGGCCAGTCAAAGTTTCCAAGAACATGTTGATTAGGTAGTACATATGCTGATGTCAACATGAAATTGGCATGATGACATGGCACACTTAGGAGGTGGCATGTGGTAAGTGATGATGTCAACATGATGACATGGCAAGTACAATTGGCAATTTGATGAAATGGCACAGGCTGTTGATGTGGACCAATGGCATGGTGCCACGTGTCGGGATGTAGGTGAATGGCATGATGCCATGTGGACCAATGGTTGGGTGCCACGTGGAACTATTGCATTGCTCCAAAAGGATGGTTGGTTAAAAGGTTTGTTGGGGAGGTTCAAACACCCAACCTCCCCCTTACTATTCTCAACCTTCACCACTGGGCCACGCGTGATTCACGGTAACCATGGGTGATATATTCTATTTAAATTTGAACAAAGCCTATATTAAGCAAAGAGGATGGCCGATGGTTTGAACCGTCAACCTCCCAAATCACAATGACCACTCATTTTCCACTGTGACATGCACACTTACCTCAATATAGAATGATGACAAATCTATTTTGTTATATGTTAAACTGTGAGGGATGAAAAAGAGGGGCTCAGGTTTGAACCCGAGCCCTCCTATATATATATTGTAAAATATTATACCATTAGAATAGAGCCTGAAGGATGTAATTATAGTGCACAAAATGTTATTTGAAGTCATATTTTCTCAAGATAGCTATAGGTTTTCAAAGGATTTTGAAGCCTAATTATTGTAATCAAGAGGGGGATAATACTTGAAGACTTCTTTACTATTGAGAAGAATGTGTAAAGGCCTTAGCTACAGATTGAAAGGTTCCTTTTGATGTATTTAAGTGTTGGAGCATTATAAAGGATCGAAAACTCATTGAAGAGTGGCCCGAAGATGTAGCCCAATTTTGGGTGAACTCTGTTATCAATTTGTGGTCTTTTGTCTTCTTTATTTTTGTGTTCTTATTCATATTTCCAGTTTATTAAATATTTTTCAAAAGGATTTTATTTAAGTTTAAGACAATTTCTGTTTACCTAAATTAACATTCACTCAGGAAACTATTGTCATAGATCTTTTTGAATCAACCAACAATAATTACATCCAATTCCAATCACTATCATGAAAAAATCTATTTGCATTCTCATTCTATCTATCCATCTATCATTATTCTCATTATTCTACCATTTTCCTCACTAACGTTATTTTCTAACATTTCTATTTTCTATTGTACAGTTTCATCCACATGTGTCATAATATAATACTATAAAAAATAAAAAACATACATTCATAATCATCTAGCCCATCCATCCATTAATCATAGAACTCTAAATCCATATAATTATCCATACATACATCATCAACTATCTATCCATAAATAAAATAAATGCATCCATATAATCATACACAAGACATAAAACATCGATCATAAAATATATTATGATTACATTCATTTTTTGATCATAAAGCTATATAACATTAAAACATAGAAAAATTGAAACCCTAAGATTTCACTTTAGGGTTTGGGAACTTTTTTAAATGTTTCATTAAAGATTTGAATGGTGGTGGGGGTTTGATGATTTGGACAAGGTATAGGACTAAATTACAACCTAAAAGGTGAGTCAACATTCCTTTAACCAAATCTGGAAATGTACTAAGGATGAAATGCAATGATCCAATTGACCTAATGATGCAAATTACTGTTCTGATACAAATACAACAAACACTAAAAGTCACAAACAAATTTAGACTACATAAATGGAATGAGAAAGAAATTGTGCACCTGTGGTATGAATATGAGGCAAAAAATGGAGGGCATAGGCACCCAAGGTGCCATTTTCCTTATAGGGAAATTTTAGATATATTTTCACATTCCTTGGGTAGCAGATCAGAGCTTCCATTTCCCACCAGTTGCAATGTTAGATAATTTTGTAATTGTGTTTTCATGAGTTGTCAATGTGTATGGTAAATCAATTATAACAAAAAATAATGGATCTTCAATCTTCTTCAGACCTAAAACCTACACATTCAAAGAGGGAAGAAATGTTGTGCCATTTAGGGGCTTTCCTTGGTCAAACCTCGTGTTAGTGTTCCACTTTCACAATGACAATGTCAATGATAAAAGGATAAATGACATGAAGGAATGATGAATACACAAAGTTCTATAACTTACCAACCTTTAATAGTTTCCTTGAAGGACTGGAGTCATACACATCTCCTCAAGGTTTTGGATCTTTCTTGCTTTATTTGCTTGAATTGATTGGAGACCTACAAAGGGTTAGCCTTCATAAACAATATGAAAACATAAACATGAACACACTCACATACAGTTTGGCATGATGCTCAGATATTGAATTTCTACAATAAATCTTTAGTGGTTGCTCTTGACTTGCTTGATAATGCTCTTCATAATAATTTCTCCAATAATATCCTAGATTTTTCTTGTTAATGTTCAAATGATGCAATAACTAGGAATTTATATGCTATTATTCTAATTTTGACTTGCTTTGGCCTGTTTCTTATAACTCGCTTTATCTGCTTTAACTGTGTATATATTGTTATTATATTTATACTTCATCTCATGGTGAAGAGTAGACGAGACTCCCTTTATGGCATGAATCCATGGTCTACCGAGGAGGAGGTTATATGAAAGAGGTCTTGGCATAACATAAACAGGTGTTTGTAAAGTGACATGTTCTACCTGGAGAAGTAATGTGATCACTCCTAGTTGTTGCTTGTTAACATTATCAAAGCCAAAAATTGAAAGATCATTAGGTTCTATGAGATTCTTGTCCATGCCAATTTTATCTAGAAGATCAATGCTACAAACATTAAGACCCGATCCATTATCTATGATAGTAAGTTGAATTCCAATTCTGTTAGCGATCACCATTATCATTAAGGCTTCATTTTTGTTTCAAATCTCAATTAAGAGAAATTCATGTTAAGGGAATGTAATATCCAGATTTGTTACTTTTATACAATCAAACAAGGAGTTGATGCACCATTCAATTTAATAGAAGTTGGGACATCAATATTCTATAAAGCCTCTTGGAGAATTCTATGGTATGTAGGTGACGTTTGAATCAAACACCAACGAGAAATCTTGGCTGGAGTATTATGGAGTTGTTCAACAAGATTATATTCCTTACCACTATACTACAAAATGTTAGGTGCAAGTGGGAGATATGGTTGAGGTAATGGGATTCATGTTGGAATTTGTTTTGGTTTCTTATTGTTTCTAGTGTTATGTGTGAGGAACTATGTGATAACTTGGTTGCTACAACACATATTACTAGTAAGTTATTTTGCAAAGTTTAAGATATGGTGAAGAGGTTTAGGAGGTCCTATAATGAGAGGTGACTTAGGATGTCCAATAATTAGAGGAATTTTAGGAGGTCCAATAATTAAATGAGACATAATAGTCAATTGTGTGTTCATAACCTCAACTAGGTTAACTACTTATTGATGATTTTCTATGGATGGTGGATCTAATGTCAACTTATCATCTTCATCTATGCAATCCATCTTTCTATCTTTTGAAAGAAATGTATCAACGATTTTATCCTCTTGTCCAACAATATCTTCTGAAGTAGGAGAAGTAGGGGAAGATAAACAAACAATAATTTCATGATGCTCAATGATTGGATCCTCCAACACCAATATACCATCATCACTAATAGGTGAGGTATTGAGAGAAGAACAATTATGTGTCATGATTGTCCATGATTGCATCCTCTTGCACCAAAACCTTCTCACAAGTAGGAGAAATATTGAGAGAATAACTAACATGATTGGTAATGTTTTTGTTTCATTTCCTTAGATTTTTCTCATAGGTAGAAAAATTATAATTATGCAATCCATGTGTTACCATATCAAAACCACATCTTTGAAAAGGAAACATGTTGCTAATTTCCCTATGGATCAAATGATTAAAATCAGAGAGATTTGGAAATAGAATTCCAAAACAAAAACCAAATCTGAATAGAGGATACACACAAGAATTCACACAAATGTTTTTAGGTCAAAATTCTTGGACAAGGGAACCTATGTCCTACATAGGTTTTTGTAAATTTCAAAATTGGATTGTGTATAATATTGTTTAAGGAAGTCAGGTTTGTTTGTAAGTAGGTTGGACAGTGAATATTTTTCCAGAATTTACCCAATTTATGATTATGTAACACATAATTCAAGTGTGCAACAATTTGCAAAATTTTCAAGCAATAAAATTTTCACGTTAGGTTCACCAAAATGAAACATGAAAAAGGTGAAACCCTAAGATTTCACTTTGGGGTTTGGACACTTTTTTAAATGTTTCATTAAAGATTTGAATGGTAGTGGAGGTTTGATGGATTTGGACAAGGTATAAGATTGACTTATAACCTAAAAGGTGAGTCAATATGCCCTTAACCAAATTTGAAAATGTCCTACGGATGAAATGGAATGATCCAATTGACCTAATGACACAAATTAGTGTTATGATATAAATACAACAAACACATAAATTCATAGAAAAATTCAGACTACAAAAATGGACTGAGCAGGATACTGTATACTAGTGGTTTGAATTTGAGGCCAAATGGAGGACATAGGCACCCAGGGCACCACTACCCTTGTAGGGAAGATTCAAATATATTTTCGTAGTCCTCGAGTGCTAGATCAGAGCTTTCGTTTCTAACTTGTCGCATAGTCGAATCATAGTCAAATAATTCCTTAATTGAGTTTCATGAGTTGTCAAGGTGTAGGGTTTCAATTGCAACAAAAAATAATGGATCTTCAATGTTCCTTCAATCTTCTTCAGGCCTGAAACTTGCACATTCAAAGAGGGAAGACAGGTTGTGCCATTGAGGGGCTTGCCTTGGTCAAACCCCATGTACGTGTTTCCACTTTCACAATGGCAATGTCAATGATAAAAGGATAAATGAAAGGAAGGAATGTTGAATCCACAAAGTGTTGCAACTCACCACCCTTTGATGGCTTCCTTGAAGGAGTGAAGTCATACACATCTCCTCAAGGTTTTGAATCTTACTTGCTTGATTTTTTTGAATTGCTTGAATTGATTAGAGACCTACAAAGGGTTATCCTTCACAAACAATATGAAAACATAAACATGAACACACTCACATACAATTTGACATGATGCTTGGATCTTGAATTTTTGTAATAAATCTTTAATGGTTTCTCTTGACTTGCTTGATAATGCTTTTCATAATAATTTCTCCAATAATCTCCTAGATTTTTCTTGTTAATGTTCAAATGATGCAATAACTAGGTATTTATATGCTATTATTCTAATTTTCTGAAAATTAAATCCTAATGGTTGACTTTAGATATCCAAATTTCAAATAATAAAATATTGACTCTGAAATATTTGAATTTGGAGCTAAAATAGAGGGACATAGGCGGCCTAAGGGCTATTGTCCCAACCCCATTTTTCAAAAATTACAGTGTTGGGGATAAAGTACTAAATGAGAGCATTTGTTTTGTGCTTGCAAATTGTTAGAAAATGTTTTAAATTGGGCCATAGAATGCATAATTTAGGAAATTAGGTGTTCAATTAGGTCCAATAACTTAAAGGGGAGCAAAACATAATGTGAAATTGTCAAGGGTGACAATTTACGTCACTACAAACATTATCTATTACATTTATTTTTTAGAAATAATTGTTGCAACAAGCCAATTTATCATTTCTAACTATCATTTATTTGAAGTAAATTAATTTATGCTAAACTATAAACATTTAATTAAATTAGTGTAGATTAGCATTAAAGAAAGTTTATTTTCCTTTACAAATATACAAATTTTACATATCCTTAATTTTGTTAAGCAATATAACATAATTTCCTAATATTCATAAAACAAATAAAGTTACAAAACACATTTAACCACAATGATATATAAAATAAATTTATAAAATATATAAACAATATCAATATACAAAAATGTTAAATAGCCTAACTTATAAATTGTGATTAATGTATTTGTAAATTTTAAGAAACATTCACTTTATATATATATATATATTAAATCAGATGAAATTCAAATTATCAAATCGATTTAACCAAAAAAAAATCTCGATTTGACATAAATTTAAGAACTTAGATTACACGAAATTAGGTAGAACGATAAGTGAATCCTTTTCCCTACACCAAATATTTAAAAACAAAAATACACAATCTTTACACCTGATTTGGGTGCCTCTGTATTTCTTTTCTTACAGATATGGGTGCCTACACAATCTTTACACTTGATTTGGGTGCTTTGTATTTCTTTTCTTACAGATATGGGGTGCCTTTGTATTACTTTTCTTAGAGATGACCAATGAAAGAGTACCATAGAATCAAAATTTCCATGCACATAGAGACAAATTAAGTCTTAATTAGCCCCCACAAAAGTATATCCCTCCTACCTTTCCTAGCCTCTCCACCCCCTCCTTTGACTACGAAGGCTTTATCATTGCCCAATCCACTTTTTCATGGATTTGATGCTCCCCATCTTTCCTCCAAAGGAGCAATGTGGGCTCTTGCAAATCATACCTTTGATTACAAATATCGACATACCTAAAAGTACACTTGTTTTCTTCTATTGAATAGTTTCTAACCAACTTTGGAATCATCACTAATTGAGTCGTAAGGGTCACCCATAAAGCTTTTCCATGTGATCATGCAAATCTTCCATTCAAGCCCTTCTATGAAAGATGCCCAATATGCATGACATAGACATATGTCTTTTCTATGAGACATTTATAACATGGCCTAGATTTTCATGTGGGCAAGTCAAGAAACCACTTGATTTGCTAACCTTATCTTCTTTATCAACAACACTAGGTATCTTTAGAAAGTTTTTTTCTTAAAGAAAGCTAGAGCCCATTTTTGTACAAGCACACCAATAGAATAGTTAACTTGTTCCCCATATTGATTTGACTGCAACTACTCCGAATCCATGTTAAGGCATGGGTTTGTAATACAATAATATTATTGCTTGAGTTCAAAATCTAAGGGCATATTTTTAATTCTACTTTTCCTTGTGGGCACAGATTTCATACTTTTAAAGTCACCAAAGTACATAACCATATAAAGAAAGAAATAATTTGGGTGGCCCATCAGATATAAATATATTCCATCTAGAAGTTGGAAATAACAAAATAAAAGGAGATCACCACCAAAAGTTAAAATAGAATCCAACTATAAAGATACTTGCATTCCTATAAGATTGAAAGGAAATCAAATCAGAGTTAAAAAAATATATGTAGCCATAAAGGAACATATCTAATAGATTTATTTTTTAATATAAATAATATTTAAAATAATTAAATGTGTTATATTGAATTATAAGAAAATTAAACAAAATAATATTATTTTGAGTGGCGTATATATGGAGAAGTTTTATGTAAAATAGTATAAAAGAACAATTAAACTGTTAATCAACAAGCGTTATTTCAATAGAAAAAGGAAGTGAGTCTCTATCAAAAAGATTTTCTTGACTATCCTAAAAATCTTTACCATCCAAATAGAATTTCACCCCTTTATGATACCTTCATCTTCGTCTTTTTTGATAAAATCGTAAACATAAAGATAACATATCTAATATATTAATTTTTTTAATATAAACAATAATTTTTAAATATATGTCTATTAAAAAATCTTAACCATCCAAAATGACTCCCACCCTAATGATACCTTCATATTAATTTTTTAATAAAATCATTTCAGAAAAAAATAAATGAATTCAACAATAGAAAATCAATAAAATATAAATACCTAAATGGGCACCCTTTCCTCTTTAGCGTGTATGGAAAGGCAGGCGTGGGTAATGTGTGGTACGGATTACTTCCTATAATTTGCTATTTTGGGATTTGTAAGATATTTGGAGATCTTGGAAGATTTTTTAGAAAGAAAATGGGAGAATATAGTTGTCCTTCCTCATGTGACCTTATTTTATCCTTTTTAAGTTTCTCACGTATCTATCTACTTTATTATTGCTAGTTTCTCATGTACTGGCTAAAGTCATTCAAAATATTATTTTGATTTTATTTTATTCTTCACATTTTTTTAGTGGCCATTTTTTATGTTTTATGTTTGTTTTGATTTTAGTGTGATAAATATAATATTTAGTTTATAGATTATAATTGTATGTCAAACTAGTTCATAATATTATGTGTCTATTTTTTATTATTATTAATTTTCAAGGTTTATTTTTTATTTTTAGATTTATTATATATTGTTATAGATCATATTTTTAATTGTAAATTTGATTTATGACACTTTCATACTCACAATTATGAAGTCTAAATTTTTAACTATCAATTTCATAAAATATGTTAACCTTTCCTTCTTTTAATAATTGTTGTGAGCCAACTTAAAACATGTTTATGTTAATTTGAGTGTAATGTTGTATTTAAAGAAATTCACTCATTTATTTAAAAATCATATAAGAATCCACTCAGTACATTGAGAGATCATTTTTTGTGAATAAAGTAAAAACAATCTAGTAGTATTATATCAACAATTATTATCTTAGGTTGGTCACATATTTACTTGCTATCCTCAATCTTTTTGTTTGGAGTTGTAAAATTGGTCCATTAGAGGTCTAGTTGAAAAGAACACGACCTTGACAATTTAATAATTTTTTTAAAAGCATTTTTAGACACCACTCATCCTTACACATATTAGATATTAGAGATCAAGGTGAACATGCGTCAAACTGCAACAATTTGTTAGATCATTTCTGTATAGACTCACATTTGTGTATCTTGTACATGTACACACACATGAAGATTAAGGTTGCAAACACAAATTTAAACCCAAATATAATACAATGAGCTTTTTATGATCAACAATAGAACATAAAATTCCAAAACCCCTATAAATACATTTCTACACTTCACAAAGTTTTTCTAAGTGTCCATACAATTAATTATTTAATTTTTACATTTATTACATTTGATTTCTAAATTTTTCATAATAAATCTTAATTCTATTATTTGGTCTATTCTATAATTCAATAGTCAAAGGAGAATTTTGATTATTAAAATTACAATAACTATTTACCACTATTTAACATAGATGAAGTGTAAAATTACAAATAATTGTTTGAATATAGAATTAAATAATTTTATTTGTTAAGTATTTCTCTTTGTCATGTGATTAAATCTTTTTATAATCCAAAAAAAATATGCCAAATTTGTATCCAACCTACACATATATACAAAATATTAAAAATGAGAAAAAATTAAAAAAATGAAAAAAAAATGTTAAGAGTTAGAACTATCACTATCTAACCATTGACGGTCAAAATAAGTCATGTAGAGGGCCTTAAATTTTGTAGGGCTTTACACTAAAGATTCACATGAAGATCCTCCCATGGCATTATATATTCTACGAACAAAATCTTGTGGGATTTGGAGTCTTTTGACATGTGTAGCATAACTATTAAAGTAGGCCTATTCTTAATATTTCAAATGACAAAATTTATATTTGATTTGGAGGTCAGAAAAGCCATGATTTTGTGGAATTTTGTGAGGTGTACGGGAACATAAAAATCAAAGAAAGGGTGATGTGTGGGGCCCTGCTAATGTTGTGGAATTATGTAAGATTTTGGTTAGAAAATATTGATTAGAAGATCCAAGTTGAAAGCGACTCATTACCAACTATACTATTATTAATCTATGCAAAGTCCAATTCAATAGTACGAGGCTAGCACACTAATCAAAAAATAAATACAAGAGTTTTTCTAAGACATGAATAATGTATGTTTATTGATGTAGGGAGCATCTTCATTTTATTTTATTTATGTTATTATCATCTCAATCAAGATGACAAGAATTGTTAAAGAAATTATGACAACATAGTATTATAATCATGTAAAATTATTTTATCAAAATTTAATTTATAGATTGGTATGTGGAGAGGAGAAAATTGTTTGATTCACACTTGTTTCTATTTGTTTTATGTTTATATTGGTCTTGTTTTTAGATGTGTCATTTTGATGTTTAGTTTATGGCACTTTTACATATAAAATGACAAAATTCAACAAATTTCTTACTTTTAAACTAGTTTAATCTAATTGAGATGGACCCAACACAATTCTTACTAGTTTTCTCACCTAAGACTAAGTTATAAGTGTGCTTGTGTACTCTAGATAGAATGACATAGACAATTGTGTCCACCTTATTCAAAAATTATTTCACCTTGTCTTGTGCTAACTCCCTCTAAAAAGGATGATAAATGCAACAATAGGTTCTATGCAAGAAAGATGCAAAGGTCATGGTCCAACTTCAACTAATTAAAGATCAAGTCTTACAGTTCCAGTCTGATAACAATTTTTGTCATTGTAAAGTTATACAGTATATCAAATGATTGTCCATTTCATCCTTCTTTTGGCTAAGTTGTAATATGGCTTATGTGTACTAGTTGCCTTCTTATGATAGTTTTGTTTCTCTCAGCGACTTGCTGGTGGCTCCTATTCTTTGTAAATTGCTTTGATTCAATATATTAAAAAAAAAAAACCCTCTAAAAAGAGGATTATTGCACCCATTGTCTTGTATGCAAAAGTATGTGAATTTTCCTTGTAAGATGTCATATTTAAAGATAAATCTCAAGGAACTAATCAATCATTATAGATCAATACAAGA
The DNA here is from genome assembly GCA_007258455.2 of Sequoia sempervirens. Lineage (NCBI taxonomy): Eukaryota > Viridiplantae > Streptophyta > Pinopsida > Cupressales > Cupressaceae > Sequoia > Sequoia sempervirens. The sequence continues at coordinate 75,766 of VDFB02139736.1, read as the reverse complement.
AAATACAAATCTAGGGAGCATTTAAGAGAACTAATCAAACATCAAAGAACGTGGGGAGGATGTAATGGCACAAGATTGGGACAAAGTCACATAAGATCTTGTTTGGTAGTAAAGTATAATTTGCAAACACATTAGTTAAACGAGTCATACTCAACATTTCACTTTTAGAGCTTATAATTGATCATTGCACACTATTGCCCAATCCAAATCAGTATCAACTTTCATCATTGTCGACAACAAAGAAATTATAATTCTCTTATTACCTTTTTAATTTCTTAGACTAAACTCATTGTATTTATTAAGTTTGAATTATATTGATTATTATATTTTTTGGACCTAGAAATCTATACTTGTGGGGACTATTAGGGTTCACTTAGTTTCTCCAAATTTTAGTGAATCCCTCCTTGCCAAAGCCTTCTATCTTTATTCATAGAGTTTGAATCTTTTCCTTATTTTTGATTTTATGACCTCATTTTTATTTGATTTTTTAATTTTAAATTTTAAATCTAAAAAAATAGTTGTATTTATATTGCTCCCCTTCTTTTAATTAATCATTTTTATATATGAAAATATAAACCAAAATATAATCTTCCATTTAAAAATTCTAAATTAAATATAACCAAGACCATGCATCAAGTTGAAATTCCTACCATAAAAAATCTAAATACAACAATGTACTCAAATAATGAAGATTCCTTTGACCATAGAGCATATTTTGGTATAATGTATAAACTTAAGAATATTTATAATACAATTCAAATGTTTAAGGATATCTTTTCCAACCTTTATAATTCCAATCCTTTCGACACACATAATTCCCTCTATTGTATGATTATACCTAATTCTTATGGAATAAAGTAATTAAAAACTTTGGTCAAAAGATGAATTCCTCTTTTCTTTATGATACATCTCTCCCTCCACATTCACAAGTCTTCTCTTTCACTGTTTATTCCCAAAGTCCATCACCCATTTTCTCCTTTTGATATTATGTAATTCCCATAAAGCACCCACAAAATATAGCTAATATTTTTTTAATACATGTAGCTAGGAAGATGTGCAATGACCACTGGGTGTCATTGTTGAGTATGAGTGGCACTTGATACTAACCAAGACAAGGCTAGAGTTTTGAAGGCGAATGAGAGGAATAGTAAAAGAATGATATGATAACATGTAGCAATGTCTAAAGATGTGGAAAATAAAAGATAAACCTTGTAGGAAGGATTTATGGGTAACATTCATCTCCATGTAACAAACTTAACTCATGATGCAAAGGTGACTTATCTAATCATCTAGGTAGCACACAATTTATTAGGTCAAAAAATCATTTAAAAGTCAAGTTGAATTCTTGTGTGTATGTGTTTATATATATAATTATGATAAGCTAGTAGAATATGAAAAAATAATAAAAATGATATAAGATATCATATATATAAACACATAAATAATAGACCACCTATTTATCATTTATGATATTATTATATTTTTATAATATATCATAATATTTTATAATATATAATAAAATGTGTATTAAATTTTATATGAAATAATTAATATATTATCTTTTACCCTCTTAATTATAATCTTAATTTTTATAGAAGTTTTCAAATATCTTTAATAAATATTTAATATATAAAATTATGATATATTTTTTATAAATTATATATCTTAATTAATAATATTATATTATAAGAGCACACATGGGTAGTGAAGTTGGATTGGGCTGTGGGTTTGCTCCCCACAGGTTTCGGGTTCGACTCCGAGGCCTGGGCTTACCTTCAATGCACGTGGTTTACAAACTATTGTGTGCATCCTTAGGGGACTAGTCTCACCTTAGCTCACCTCGTAAAGGGAACGCATTGGGTTGAGTCGCGGGAACACCCCCGAATTATATATATAATTATATATATATAGATATATAGATATATATATACATATATATATACATATATATATATACATACAAACATATATACATACATACATATATATATATATATACATACATACATATACATACATACATATATATACATGCATACATATATATATATATACATATACATACATACATACATATACATACATACATACATACATACATACATACATACATACATACATACATACATACATACATACATACATACATACATACATACATACATACATATATATATATATATATAATTGGGGTGTTCCGCGACTCAGCCAAATCGTTCCCTTTATGGGGCGAGCTGAGGTGAGACTAGTCCCCTAAGGATGCACACAATAGTCTGTAAACCACGTGCATTGAAGGTAAGCCCAGGCCTCAGAGTCAAACCCGAAACTTATGGGGAGCAAACCCACAACCCAATCCATATATATAAATATAGATACACACACACACACACACACACACACACACACACACACATATATATATATAATAAAGAGAATTTGATATGATTTATTAAATATAATAAAATATATGAATTAATATGGTTATAAAAATCTAAAAAATTTAACCTTTATGAATTTAATATGAATTCTAAATAATAATCTAGTTCAAAGAAATTATGTTATTTGAGTGATTAGATGAATCATCTAAATCCATCATTAGTTGGGTGTGTTGCATGGTAATGCATATTGTTTGTAAATCCTTCCTACCAACTTGTTCTTTTCTTACAATCTCTTTCAACATCGCTATTTGTTATTATCCCATTCCTTTTCCATGCCCCAAATTCACCTTCACAACACTTTATCTTTCTTTGACTGGTATCAAGTTTCACTCACACACAATAGTGACACCTAGTGCTTGTTGCACCACAACTCTCTAGTTGTATACATTTAAAAAAGTGGTAGCTATATTTTTATAAATTTTATCTCAACGTTTAACGAAAATTACTTCTCAACATGCTACCCCTTCTAGCTCTAAAGTTATCATTACTCCCTTTCTAGTTCTATTGGAATGTGCTAACTCTATAAGTAGGTTAATCATTCAAAAAAAAAAGGAAACAATAAAGGCACCATATACATAAATAATATACTACACCAAATCAATAAATTATTTTATTATATAATATAATATATTATAATAATAATACGTGTTTATTAAATTTATAAGCAATAAATGATATATTATCTTGTCCCCTCTTAATTAGAATCTCAAATTTTACAAAGGTTTTCATATGTCTTAAATATATATATTTAATATGTAAATTATGATATAAAAATAAAATAAAAATGTATTAATATATATTATATATTTAATTAATAATATTCTTTGATAAATAAATATTGATATGATTAATTATATTAAATATAATAATATATGAACTAATGTGGTTAAATATAAATTAAAAAAATTGAATTCTTAGGAATTTAACTTGAATTAGATAAGTTAAATCTAATCCAAGAAATTTTGTGCTATTTTGGTGATTGGATGAATCACCTTTCCTTCATGGATTAGTTGCGCTACATGGGAATGCATGCCTCTTGTAAATTCTTCCCATCAACTTATTCTTTTATTTCCACCTCTTTCAACATTGATACCAGATCTTCACATCATGATTTTAAACCAACCCCCTTAGTTACTTCTATCCCTCATTTCTTATCTAATTTTTTTACCCTCATCACATCTTCTATCTTCTCTTACATAGGTTCACTACAATTTTATTATTATTTTCATCTTCTTTTTACATTAAAACTAGTCTTCTTTTTCAGCAATTTATTTTCTTAATTGTACACTTGTTTGTGTAATTTTCTCTCCTTCACATTTTTAATTAATTAAGTTTCTTGGTTTTCATGCTTTCCAAACTCCTCCTTGGCATTCCATGCTTTGAGCTGCTTCTGCAATCCTATATTCTTTAATTCCTCATACTGAACATAGATCACAAAGTACGATCCAAGACATTGTTGTAAACAAAACAAACATAGTTCTTTATAGAAGCTTTTCTTACTCACTCACATGGACTGTGAAGACTTTGAGTTCATAATTGGCCAAACTATTTGTTGTCATTATAAGAAATATGCAAGGCATTCAAATGATAGATACATGCCTGAATGCACACATTACTACAACATGGCTTTCTTATACATCTTCATGAAAGATTTATTAGGATGTTTGCGTGCATCCTACTTTACATAGTCTCCAACATCTCATATGCCACCCTCATCTATTTTTTCTTCTTAAAACCATTGCAACTATACTTGTTATTAGCATCATTATATGTTAAAATAGCATTCCCCAATAATACTGTGGCAGAAACTTAAGAAATAAATTACACTAATGTCAATGACCAAAGTAAGTCAATGGGATTCAACATTACAGGTAATATAAATTTTTCTAGAAAATAAGGTGTGCCTAAAGCATCCCCCATAAAAGAAAACAACTTTAGAACTTAAAAAGAAAAATGTAAAAGGATAGTTTATCCCCAAAGTAAGTCAATGGGATTCAACATTACAAGGAATATAAAATTGCCCAAAAAATAAGGTGTGCTTATCACATCCCCCCATAAAAGAAAACAACTTTAGAACTCAAAAAGTAAAATGTAAAAGGTGATTTTATCAAGAAAAGCTAAACCCAGTAGCCCTCGGGTATAAGGAAAATAAGATGTCCAAGTTGAAGCATATTTGCTAGTGTTTGCCAAGACATTAATTATCCTCCATACAAACTCTAATAATTTTATTACTAGAAATGTTGTATGCCTTAACAAAACATTGTAATTAGGCAAACAAGTCCTATGTACAGAGCTTATTGTGTATAAGCTTGTGTTTTTTGTAATCTCATCCTATTATTTGTATTGTGTACAAGAGTGGTTTTTTAATAAATGAGAAATTTATATTGTAAAAGGTAACATTAAAAAAAGTTCCAAAGCTTTGTACAAGCCTTAGAGGGAAAAAGGCAATGCTAGTAAGTTACAAAAAACTACAAACATCAGATATACTTGTTATGCCTTGCATAACCACCCCACTTTGATCTGGATCAAAATGGGTCCCCTTTCCTTTTTGTCTTTTTCTTTTTGGCCTTTGGTTTTCTGCCTTAGGCATTTTCCTTTCAAGTTCTGTCAGAGGTGGAACCGGGACCAATACCGGACTTGGAATTTCTTTCTAAGTTCGGGTCTTGATCCGACCCCGGTTCCGGTTCCGACTATTCTTTTCCTTCCTCCTTTGTTCTTTGTCGGAGTCGGGTCCAGAACCGACTCAAAATGTTGAACTTTCTCAATGTGCCTTGTTCGGGTCCCGTCCCGGGTCTGACCCCACCTTTTCTTCCCTCTTCGTTGGTCTTTGTTGGTAAGTGTCCTTTGCCTTAACTTTCTTTTCGGCCTTGGGCATTTTCTTTTTTGTCTTGGCGGACCTGGAACCGGAACTGGGGCCGAACTCGGGAACTTCCTCAAAGTTCCTGGTTCGGATTTAGTTCTAATCCTGGTTTCGCATTTTTGGTTCTCTTTCCTTCTGGTTTCCTCTGTTTTGGTCATGGGGTTTTCCTTCCCCTTTCCCTTTCCTTCTATTCCATTCTTTTCCTCTTTTCGGGTGACGTCGCAAGCGGATTCGGAACAGAATCTGAACTTGAAACTTGGAGACTTGCTCAAAGTTTCTGGTTCGAATTTGGTTCCGACCCCAATTCTGTTCGTCATTTCGCTCCGGCTCCGTCAGTGTTTTAGTTGCCGTCCTTTTGCGTTTTAGGTTTCCTCATAGATGCGGAGCCAAGACAGGATATGAACTCGGGAATGTTGATTATTTCCCTGGCTCGTTCCCGCCCCGACTCCGGTCCCGGTTTCTATTTTTATTTGGCCCCACCCCCGCCAGTTTTGAAGACGGGGGGGTGTCGTTTCTGGTTCATGTTTTTCCCCGGTCCTGGTTCCGCTGGGACTTGTTCGTGTTTTACTCCCCGGTTCCATTTTGGTACCGGTTTCGCTAGTTTTAAAGAGTGTGTTCCCGTTCGGTTTTGACCCCGCCTTCGCCGATTTTGAAAGTTGCTGCTCTTTCAGTTATGTTTTGGTCCCACTTCCGCCTCCGCTGGAGTTGTGTTTCTTTTGATAAAATTGGAGGCATGATAAATAATGATATATCTTATTTTCCTTTAAGAACTAATGGGGACCATGTTTTGTAGGATCCAGACGTGCGCATAAGGATGTTTCCCAGGTAAAGTCCTGCTGAAGGGTGAGGCGGTATCCGCATAACAGTTTAAGTTCGAAGAGAAGTCTTGGTGACCGAGTAAAGTTACGCCGAAAGGGGGATATCGGGGAGACTCAGAATGAACGCAACAAGTTCAGTAGGATGTCCTGCCGACTCGAGAAGGTCTTGGCAACAGCGGAGTTTGGAAAAAGAGGGGAGTTCACCATGATGTCTCCCTGACCATGGAAGGTCATGCCGAAACGAAAAGAAGCCGACGACTATGAAGAGTCCCACCGACAAAGATGTCTTTGGAGAGAGTATGGGCGTTCGGTGTAAAGTATCGCCGACCACGGGAAGTCACACCAACAGAGGGAGATCATGCCGAAGAAGGTTTTCAGGGAAGGTTAGCGTTCCCGCCGCGAGGTTTCACCAACTCATGTGGGTCATGCCGACAACAAGGAGGGGCTCGGTAAGAAAAGAGTAATTCGGGGTAAGGTCTCCCCAAAACTATGAGTTCTCCCTGATGCAGGGAATCTGCCAGTGAAAGAACTTATTGTTGTAGCTCTTGGCACCCACCATGATGTCTTGCCGAAGGCGGATGTCCTGCTGACAACAAAGAGGGGCCCATTGGAAGAAATAAAGTTAGCCGAGAGGACGCGATTTCGCCATGTCGTCTGGTCGAGAGGAAGCAGTCTTGCCATGGGACTAAGCGAGATTAGTGTGACCTCTATGGCTCACCGGAACCTCACACTGAGTGGCCTGTGCTACACCAAAAAACTTGCAGAAGAGCACATCTGGAGTGAAAAGGGGGCCGAGCGAGGAAGAAGACAAGCCGTGAGTCAAATGGACAGCTGTGAGGTCTGTTGATAGGAGGCATATCAACATTAATGGTGATATTCTAGAGCATTCAAGACTGATTTCAGAAGGAGTTCGAGTACGGACACGCAGATAGGAAAATTAATGCTACACCTGCAAAAAGATCTAAAGGTTTCTCTTGAGAATAGTCTTCACTGACATAGATGGCAAGGAGGGCGCATTTAGTACACAACCGACTCTTTCCAAAAGATCTGGATGCTGACCCTCTTGCAACTGACTCTCCTAGGTGCAGATATTTTGTAAACCCTAAAGCAAGGGACAACACATTCTTTTTGATACATTTTGTATATAAGGCACTCTTGCCTCTTTGTAAAGGTTAGAACTTCTAAGGTAGAAAGAAGCACTTCTAGGTTAGAAAGTGGTAGGAGTAGAACTAGTAGCTAGGAGTAAGATTCAGTAGGATAGACTAATGTATCTTTCAGCTTTCTTAGTGTAAATGGAAACAATTTGAAATCACAGATTTTTTGTACATTGGTGATTGCGCCAGCTTTGTAATTGTTGTTTATCTGTCTCACTGACAGTAGAAGCAACTAGATCTTAATCTACTTCATGTTGTGTTTTAGAATGGTGTTATTCTTGAGTTGATCATTTGATTTGAAAGCTTTCAAGGAATGAATTTTGGTTTTTATGTTTTATTTGAATGGTAACTTGCAATCTACTGTTGAAATCAACACTGTGAATGGACGAAGTTGTGTGTTAGTCACAAGTTGACTTTGTTCTATAGTTTTATTTAAGAATTCCTTGAAAGGCAACATGTCTGGTTAATTCGGATGAAGTGTCATTCTTTTCTGTCCCAAAGCCCTAATCCATTTTTTTCTATTTCTTTGAAAACCCCGGTTAGAGTAGATTTAAATACATGTTTAACCCACAATAGTCCAAAAGCTGAACACCAGCAAGCCCCTTGAATATTACTGTTGCATTGGCCACTGAGCAACATCAACACAATTGTGACCCAACTACCAAGACCTTGGGAGCTAAGGCATCCATGTGCTGCCTTTCTCTTTTAGGAGAAACAAAGTAGCAATATTCTGTTTAGCAATGTTGCTATGCCAAAACACACGTCAACAAGAACTAGCGCTAGAAGGAGGGCTCCCTATGAGTGATTTTGGATCATTGTGAGTTGGAGTGGGTTAGATTTTGGAAGACCCAGCTTCGATGGTTAGCCCTTTGTATATACCAGGATTTGTCCATGAAATCCCTGGTCATCTTTATGATATGCTTCCTTTATTTTTCCCTTACAGTGGGAAAAATGCTTTTGAACATGTCAAAACTTGCAGGCGTATTCTCGCTTTTCTCTAGGTTCCGCATGAGGATGTTGTCTGTCAATTGTTCATCAGAACATTTCAAGGTTTAGCAAGATAATGGTATGTTTATCTACCACCACAATCTATTTATTCATGGGAAGAGTTAGAAAGCTTATTCTTAGGTGAGTTTGGTCCTCGCACACAAGGCTACCGAGAGAACTCATCCCTACAAAATCCAATCACAGAGTTGGGTACTCCACTTGATAATGAAGTTATAACCATATCATCTCTTTTCAGTCATCTTCCAAAGCATACTCCATTACATCATAATGAAGCTCTTGATGGAACATTTGATTCGACAGAATATAATTTTGATGACTTGTTTGGTGAAAAGCATGAAATAGATATAAAGTCAGAGCATAATGGAAATCTCAAGATGGAATCTAGCTTTGTTGAAAATGCTAGTACTAACGATGGTTGTGAAGGAGATGAGGTAAACTCTTCTGACCAAGATGAGAATCAAAGTGATGAGGGATGGACAAAGGAACATGGCTCATGTTGGCTAGATATCCCATGTGCACAAAATTGAATAAGGAAGAAATTAGAAGAGCTGGGAGGTCTGAAACTATCAGAACTAGTTGGGCCAAGTGGATGTAGGATACATCGAACTGATCAACATTCTCAGATGGACTACCATGTTTTCCTAAGAAGGATGGATTTGTATTTCAAGGAAATGATCACTAGTGAAGGAATACTTATGGAGGATCCTTGGAGTACTTATCCCCCCAATGAAGAGGGTGAAACAACTAGCACACATGAGAATGATGATCAGTCTGTCCAACATGATGAGAACAACTGTGAGAACATGTTTCATTCTTCCCCATCTTTTGATGACCTTGATCCTTGCATCGAGATGGATTCAACAACTGATGAAACTCCTCTACCTAGTGTAGACCTGATGGAAGTGGAGAATGGATTTATCGATGCATTCATAGATTCTTTCATGATGGTGGATGAGGAAGAAGCACACCTTGATGGGTTAATACAAGAAGAAGAATCTGCTGATTTAAGCAGTGAACAGATGGAAACAGATAACACACTTCAAGGTGAGATTGCCAGGGAACCTGACGGTCAAAGACAAGGACTCAAATGCCCAAATAAAATCTTAAGGGAAGAAATTCAAGTTGATGTGCAGATCAGTCAAGTGTTCCCTAAGGAAATTCATGACGGGGTACATTTGGATGAAGCAGAGGAATGCCAAGGAAAGGACCAAGAGGTTGTTTCAGAGGAATTTGAATTGAGAGAGTGCTTTCCTGACTTTGAATCGGTGTGTTCAAATGAGCTTGAAGGAAATCCTTGTTCACCATGTGCCAGTATCCCTGACATCAATGATGGTAAGCTGGAGGCAGATTCTCAAACCCTAGGGGCTGGCATGTTTCAAGAGAAGTTCAAAGTGAGAATTCATCTCAAGAAATTCAAAAAATTTTTAACTTTGTGCCCGAGATGAATACAGAGATGCTGGTGAGTGAATATCTTGGCTACAAGACAAGCCCTAATTTAGTGGTGATCCATGAGTTGAGACCTCGTGAAGAGGAGATCATACAACACAAGCCTGCATTGGTAATTAGAAATCTTCAGAATCAGGTGGTGTCCTTTCATTATCCTCTGTGTTTCAATGATTTTCAGTTTGATTATGGCATAGAGGATAGTAAAACATGTTTGTGGGTAAATCATGGAAAAAATGAGAACCCACAACTGATAATATTTCAAGCTTTATGCCCTCAGAATGAACTTATTGCTCACAAGCTTTATATTTCTGAGTATAAACATAAATTTGCTACGTTTAGAACTATGCCTAGTAAGTTAAGATTGTTGCACATAATGAAAAATCAGTCAAGTCAATGTACAAATTTTTACAGTCTTGTGTTTGTATGGTTTGGCTTTGGAGTTAGTTTAGGATTAGGATTAGTTAGTATTAGTTTTTGGTTTAGTTAGTTTTCTTTATGTTCTGTTTGTAGATAGTTTGTTTCTCTGTTTGTAAATTTTTCTGCTTGTAAATAGTCTCTGTTTATTTTTTCATTGTTCTTCATGTAAATAGTTCACTTTTTGTTCTCTTCTCCTGTCCTTTGTGTTTTCTTTGCTTGTTGCTTTCTGTTTGTTCTGTTCTTTGGGGTTTATCTGTTTCTTTCCATTTTGGAATGGGGGTTGTTATCTGAAGCATGCTTTGGTCATTAGGAGAGAAGTGGTTTAGATATTTTCAGGCTTTCTGGTTGGGTGATTTTGTCCTAAACTTTTGTTTTATGCTCATTGCCAATAAGAGTTGTGGAAGGTTTTGAAAATAAGGTGCAAAGTAAAAGACCTTCATTAGCTCCTCTGAATCTATCACAAATCTATAAGATCATCTCCTCTTGTAATGGTATATTTGTCCTAGGGTGATAGTGTTGCAAGTTTTGAGTGAAAAATCTGATCTCCCAAGTGCTGTTATGAGGTCCATGGTAGTTTTCAACATAGATCAGATGTTAAACATCTGACATATTGAGAAAGAATTATAGGAAATGTCTGAAACCTCAAAAGAAAAAAAAGAAAGAATTATCAAAAGAAAAGAGGAAGATTCAGTATGAATAGGTGATTCTAGTATCTCTATCAGGGCTATGGATGCCCGTTTGGCAGTAGAGCAATGCTGTGAGAAAACTAGAGGTATCTCCATCAGGGCTTTGGATGCCTGACTGGTAGCGGAGCAATGCCTGGGATATCATTGCACAACAGTCAGAGGGAATCAACTCATGTAGCTCAAATCTTGCACACTGTCGTTCAAAAGATGAAGAAAGATTTTATAAAAGGTTGAGGCACAACCAAGCACACACATGGATTTAGAGGTAGCTAGTGTTGATTTACATTTGAGATTCTAGCTCAGCCTTGCTTTCTAAAAACAAACCCAATTGGAGTTGTGATGTTCATGAACCAAGAGTTCTGGGCAGCTGAATCCTGCAGATTCTTGAAAATGGTTAAACCATTTTCCCAGTCGAGTCGCCATTTGTTATGCCTTGCATAACCACCCCACTTTGATCTAGATCAAAATGGGTCCCTTTTCCTTTCTGTCTTTTTCTTTTTTGCCTTTGGTTTTCTACCTTAGGCATTTTCCTTTCAAGTTCTGTCGGAGGCAGAACCGGGACCAATACCGGACTTGGAATTTCTTTCTAAGTTCGGGTCTTGATTCGACCCCGGTTTCGGTTCTGACTATTCTTTTCCTTCCTCCTTCGTTCTTTGTCGGAGTCGGGTCCGGAACTGACTCAAAATGTTGAACTTTCTCAATGTGCCTCGTTCGGGTCCCGTCCCAGGTCCGACCCCGCCTTTTCTTCCCTCTTCGTTGATCTTTGTCGGTAAGTGTCCTTTTGCCTTAACTTTCTTTTCGGCCTTGGGAATTTTCTTTTTCGTCTTGGTAGACCCGGAACCGGAACTGGGGCTGAACCCAGGAACTTCCTCAAAGTTCCTGGTTCAGATTTAGTTCTGATACTGGTTCTGCGTTTTTGGTTGTCTTTCCTTCTGGTTTCCTCTGTTTTGGTCGTGGGGTTTTCCTTCCCCTTTCCCTTTCCTTTTGTTCCATTCTTTTCCTCTTTTCGGGTGATGTCACATGCGGGTTCGAAATAGAATCCGAACCTGAAACTTGGAGACGTCCTCAAAGTTTCTGGTTCGAATTTGGTTCCGACCCTGGTTCTATCCGTCGTGTCGCTCTGGCTCCGCCGGTGTTTTAGTTGCCATCCTTTTTCATTTTGGGTTTCCTCGCGGACATGGAGCTGGGACAGGATATGAACTCAGGAATGTTGATTGTTTCCCTGGCTCGTTCCCGCCCTGACTCTAGTCTCGGTTCTGGTTTTCGTTTGGCCCCGCCCCTGCCAGTTTTGAAGACAGGGGGTGTCGTTTCTGGTTCATGTTTTTCCCTGGTCCCGGTTTTGCCGGGACTTCTTCGTGTTTTACTCCCTGGTTCCATTTTGGTCCTGGTTCCGCCAGTTTTAAAGAGTGTGTTCCCGTTCGGTTTTGACCCCGCCTCCACTGGTTTTGAAAGTTGCTGCTCTTTCAGTTTTGTTTTGGTCCCACTTTCGCCTCCGCCGGAGTTGTGTTTCTTTTGATAAAATTGGAGGCATGATAAATAATGATATATCTTATTTTCCTTTGAGAACTAATGGGGATCATGTTTTGCAGGATCCAGACATGCACATAAGGATGTTTCCCAGGTAAAGTCCTGCCGAAGGGTGAGGCGGTATTGGCATAATGGTTTAAGTTCGAAGAGAAGTCTTGGCGACCGAGTAAAGTTACGCTGAAAGGGGGATATCGGGGAGACTCGGAATGAACGCAACAAGTTCGGTAGGATGTCCTGCCGACTCGAGAAGGTCTTGGCAACAACAGAGTTTGGCGAAAGAGGGGAGTTTGCCATGATGTCTCCCCGACCATGGAAGGTCATGCCAAAACGAAAAGAAGCCGACTACTATGAAGAGTCCCACCGATAAAGATGTCTTCGGAGAGAGTATGGGCATTCGGTGTAAAGTCTCGCCGACCACGGGAAGTCACGCCAACAGAGGGAGGTTGCGCCGAAGAAGGTTTTTGGGGAAGGTTAGCGTTCCCGCCGTGAGGTTTCGCCGACTCATGTGGGTCATGCCGACAATAAGGAGGGGCTCGGTAAGAAAAGAGTAATTCGGGGTAAGGTCCCCCCGAAACTATGAGGTCTCCCCAATGCAGCGAATCCGCCAGTGAAAGAACTTATCATTGTAGCTCTTGGAGCCTACCATGATGTCTTGCTGAAGGCAGATGTCCTGCCGATAGCAAAGAGGGGCCCACTGGAAGAAATAGAGTTCATCGAGAGGATGCGATTTCACCATGTCGTCTGGACGAGAGGAAGCAGTCTTGCTGTGGGACTAAGCGAGATCGGTGTGACCTCTGTGGCTCACTAGAACCTCACACCAAGTGGCCCGTGCTGCACCGATGAAATTGTAGAAGAGCGAATCTAGAGCGGAAAGGGGGCCGAGCGAGGGAGAAGACAAGCTGTGAGTCAAATGGACAGCTATGAGGTCTGCTGACAGGAGGCAGATCAACATTAATGGTGATATACTGGAGCATTCAAGACTGATTTCAGAAGGAGTTCGAGTACAGACATGCAGATAGGAAAATTAATGCTACACCTACAAAAAGATCTAAAGGTTTCTCCTGAGAACAGTCTTCACCAACATAGATGGCAAGGAGGGTGCATTTAGTACACAACCGACTATTTCCAAAAGATCTAGACGCCGACCCTCTTGCAACTGACTCTCCCAGGTGTAGATATTTTGTAAACCCTAAAGTAGGGGACAACACATTCTTTTTGATACATTCTGTATATAAGGAACTCTTGCCTCTTTGTAAAGGTTAGAACTTCTAAGGTAGAAAGAAGCACTTCTAGGTTAGAAAGTGGTAGGAGTAGAACTGGTAGCTAGGAGTAAGATTCAGTAGGATAGACTAATGTATCTTTCAACTTTCTTAGTGTAAATGGAAAAAATTTGAAATCACAAATTTTCTGTACACTAGTGATTGTGATAGCTTTGTAATTGTTGTTTATTTGTCTCATAGACAGTAGAAGCAACTAGATCTTAATCTACTTCATGTTGTGTTTCAGAATGATGTTAGTCTTGAGTTGATCATTTGATTTGAAAGCTTTCAAGGAATGAAGTTTGGTTTTTATGTTTTATTTGAATGATAACTTGCAATCTGCTATTGAAATCAACACTGTGAATGGACGAAGCTGTGTGTTAGTCACAAGTTGACTTTGTTCTGTAGTTTTAGTTAAGAATTCCTTGAATGGCAACAGGTCTGGTTAATTCAGATGAAGTGTCATTCTTTTTTGTCCCAAAGCCCTGATCCATTTTTTTCTATTTCTTTGAAAACCCTGGTTAGAGTAGATTTAAATACATGTTTAACCCACAACAGTCCAAAAGCTCAACACTAGCAGGCCCCTTGAATATTACTATTGCATTGGCCATTGAGGAACATCAGCACAGTTGAGACCCAACTACCAAGACCTTGGGAGCTAAGGCATCCATGTGTTGCCTGTCTCTTTTAGGAGAAACAGAGTAGCAATATTCTGTTTAGCAATGTTGCTGTGCCAAAACACACGTCAACAATACTACATAATAATTAGGAGATAGACCTAAAACAACAGATGATCCAAGCTAACATTAAAAAAACTTCCAAAGATTTGTACAAGCCTTAGAGGGCAAAAGGAAATGCTAGTAAGTTACAAAAAACTACAAACATCATATATACTACATAATAATTAGGAGATAGACCTAAAATATCATGCCCATAATTTTTCATTAGAAAAACCCAACAACTATTTTTTTTTAGACAAGTATTAAGCTAGTTAACACTCCAAGGGTTTGAGATGTACACTAACACGTGCATGAGTTGTACACCTGGATGAAGTTGCTTCTCAATTAAGTGTAACAGTTATCTATGCAATTTATTAATTACAAATCACTCAATAAAATTATCATTAATAGACCCACAATTAATCTTCAATAATAATATTATTATTAACTCATAAACTAATTAGTACTAATATTATTACTTAATTCTCATTTACACATTTTTATCACCATTCGTCCATAGATTATAGTATTATCCTCTTTATTAATAATACTAAGAGTCATTCCTTAATGATGATGGCATTATTGTTTCATCAATCCTTTATATATTAATATAATTTTATTATTATTATTATTTTTCTATATTTATCTATGCATAAGTTTGGTATTAATATTACTACTCAAATAAATACCAATAATAAATTAACATGATATCAATATTGCAAACATTGGTAGATGGGAAAATAACATTGTTTACTCTCCACTTATTAGTGAACCACATTATTATTATTAATAAATATTTCTTAAGGATACTAGTACTGTGGCATGGCCCAATCTAATTTTACATGTTAAAAACATTATCATTGCTGTCATCTCAATCTCTATTAAAACCTCACCCTCAAATAATATTAATAGTTATCGTGAGATTACTAATATTGCATGCTGATAATTATTTTACTATGTTATTACTACTATTCGATTATATTCATAATTCTATGGTTATTATTAATGTCATTTCCCTGTTTAATTCTTTCTAATAACAAAAAAAATTACTCTTTCTAATAACAACGAAATTCACCATATTTGATAATGGTATTAACAATACAAGTTATTTAATACTTTGATATATTACATAATTTGATTAGCTCTCTCATTTAATAATGTTTCTATTTACTCCATGCTTGGATGAGGATAACAATAATATTAGGTTAAAGATTAATAGTAATATTATTAATTAACCAGGATAACATTAAGTAATCATCTATAAACTTTAATAGTAGTTACTAAATTTATTTTTATTTTTATTTAAGTGTAATGCCCACAATTTACCAAGGACAAAAAAACACATCTTTTTTTGAAAGCCATACTACAATATGCCCACACAAGATGACCATACATGCACAATGTGGAGATGAACTACACACATCGAAAGATGTTGCCCATGTACGACATCATTGAAATGTTGCACAAGGGTGAGAATTAGGTATGTAAATGAGTGGTGCATGTGGGGACCATCACACCCATGCTCCCAAGAGATAATGAGAAAGGTCATGGTAAGAGATTTGAGTATGTATAGATACTGGGTTAAAACAAGGATCCTGGAACCCCATGAGTGCTAGCTTAATATTAGACATAAGGCCTATATTGATGACATCACAAAAATCTACATTTAACATTTTGTCTTGTAGTTCCAAAATGAGAATGAAGATGATAGTTATAATAACAGATATACTACATCATATGTCTTATATATATATTTAATACATAAATTATGATATAAAATAAATAAATAAAAAATTATGTATTAATATATATTATATATCTTAAATAATTAATATTGTATGATAAATGAATATTGATATGATTAATTATATTAAATATAATAATATATGAACTAATGTGAAAGATTTCTCAATTCATTTCATTTAATGGATTATGGTGGAAAGAGAAAAGAAAGCTCCCTTAGCCAAAATGTTATTGTTGAAAGTAAGGTGAATCTTTATTTTGATGTTAAAAAAGGCTAACTTGTTTTATGTTTATCATTTATCTTCGAAGTACTCAAGTTGAATTTTTTTCATGTGGTGTTCCTTATTAATAGAAATAAAATTTTAATGTTTTATTTTTTCACTTTGAGGATGAGGGTCCCATGTCTTTCAATTTAATTAGAAAAGAAAAATAAATAAGACTATTCAAAATCATGGTGATAGCCAATACTCTAATTATATTTCAACTTTTTAAATAAAAAAAAAAACACAAAAATATTTTATAAATTTGTCACAATTATATTTCAAATAAATAAATCTTCCAAATTCTAAATTACATTTATTTTCCAAGCGGAACCACACAATAATTCATTAGCATTTCATAAGAGTAAACAAATTTGCTTTGTAAATATTTAACCACTCAAAGAAAAAGGTATCTATTGTAACCTCCTACATATGAAATGGACAAGAAGACTTTGAAAAAATAAAACAATGAGGGGAAAGATGTCTTATAGCTATCCGAATTTACTTTAAAATGAATCCCCGTTTACATTAGTGGCAAATAATAACATTACGATCGCTATCTTTGTCCATGGGAATCTATGGAGGTGGGGGGTCCATCTTCCCTTCTAGCATAAATTGATATTCTAAAACATTATTTAACCAAATTAGATATATTGACATTTAAAAAAAATAAAATTGACGAATATGCATGTACCTAAAAGTTTTACTGCAGTAGAAATAAACCTTAAAATGGAGGGCTATAAGCCTATAATCATGAATGAATCTCACCAAAGTAAACCTAATAGGCTTTGAAAATATACTCTAAAGACAAAGACTCCTATCTCCCACCCACCCCCTACTATATTAGTTGTAGTGGTACTATTGGCGGAGCACTTTCCTTCATTGGCCATGCAGGGGGTCTGCCCTACCATTCTAGGGGTCTTGGAAACTAGGACAGATGAATGGAATGGCAGGGAGATTTCCTTCTTTGATTAGACTAGATGCTTCTCTAATCCGTTACGTCTCTATCTCAGTACAATCCGAATGGGGCAGGATCCCCCCATTGGGGTGGATGTAATAATTTTTTGAAGGACTTTGGCTGTAAAAATGCTAATTTTGCCTAGCTGTGCAAGCGGATGGAGTACATTTTAGACATTTCAAGGAAAGACTGCACAAAGAAAAAATTGTTGAAAAAATCTTCAAAATAATGACAAGTCTTTCAAGGTAGGAAAGAAGAATAGGTGCATCCCCTCTAAATGAAATGAATTGAGAAATCTTTCACATAATAATTAGGAGATAGACCTAAAACAATAGATGATCCAAGGTAACATTAAAAAAAGTTCCAAAGTTTTGTACAAGCCTTAGAGGGAAAAATGCAATGCTAGTAAGTTAGAAAAAACTACAAACATCAGATATACTACATCATATGTCTTATATATATATATATTTAATATATAAATTATGATATAAAAAATAAAAAATATGTATTAATATATATATTATATATATTAATTAATAATATTGTATGATAAATAAATATTGATATGATTAATTATATTAAATATAATAATATATGAACTAATGTGAAAGATTTCTCAATTCATTTCATGTAATGGGTTATGGTGGAAAGTGAAAAGAAAGCTCCCTTAGCCAAAATGTTATTGTTGAAAGTAAGTTGAATCTTTATTTTGATGTTAAAAAAGGCTAACTTGTTTTATGTTTACCATTTATCTTTGAAGTACTCAAGTTGAATTTTTCATGTGGTGTTCTTATTAATAGAAATAAAATTTAAACGTTTTATTTTTTCACTCTAAGGATGAGGGTCCCATGTCTTTCAATTTAATTAGAAAAGAAAAATAAATAAGACTATTCAAAATCATGGTGATAGCCAATACTCTAATTATACTTCAACTTTTTAAATATAAAAAAACACAAATATTTTATAAATTTGTCACAATTATATTTCAAATAAATAAATCTTCCAAATTCTAAATTACATTTATTTTCCAAGCGGAACCACACAATAATTCTTTAGCATTTCATAAGAGTAGACAAATTTGCTTTGTAAATATTTAACCACTCAAAGAAAAAGGTATCTATTGTAACCTCCTACATATGAAATGGACAAGAAGACTTTGACATAATAAAACAATGAGGGGAAAGATGTCTTATAGCTATCCTACTTTAATTTAAAATGAATCCCTGTTTACATTAGTGGCACATAATATCATTACAGTCGCTATCTTTGTCCATGGGAATCTATGGAGGTGGGGGGTCCATCTTCCCTTCTAGCATAAATTGATATTCTAAAACATTATAGCCAAATCAGATCTATTGATATTTAGAAAAAATAAAATTGATGAATATGCATGTACCTAAAAGTTTTACTGCAACAAAAAAAACCTTAAAATGGAGGGCTATAAGCCTATAATCATGAATGAATCTCACCAAAGTAAACCTAATAGGCTTTGAAAGTATGCTCTAAAGACAAAGAGTCCTATCTCCCACCTGCCCCCTACTATATTAGTTGTAGTGGTACTATTGGCGGAGCCCTTTCCTTCCTTGGCAATGAAGGGGGTTCACCCTACTATTCTAGGGGTCTTGGAAACCTGGACAAATGAATGGAATGGCAGGGAGATTTCCTTCTTTGATCAGACTCGACACTGCTCTAATCCATTATGTCTCTATACCGGTAAGATCCGAATGGGGCAAGATTTGTTGAGATTATGGATGCGCAGGGTCCCTGAAACTGCAGTCTTCAATGGAGGACCTTTGCCAAGAAAGATAATCAACCACAAAGAAAGTGTTACAATTAGGAATGCACAATGGAGATTCTATTATTGATCTACATTATGAGATTGGATTGATTACAAATGTACAAGTTGCTTGATTATATAGGCAAGAGAGAAAAACTAAGATGCATGAGATGTTGCCATGTGTCATGATCTAACAACATGTGAACCCTATCTAGGAAATTATTAAATGTTGAGATAAGTTCTAGAAGGACAACTCATCTTCTAGAAGGAATCTTATCCCTACAAATAATGCCCCGCCACACAACCCTAGAGGAAGTTGCAATTAACTACACAAATGTACCATTTTTTTTTTAAAGTACAAATAACATAAAAGTTCACTACTCATTGCCAACAACCTCTAAGGTTACGAGACTGAGATTACTTAAAACCCAAACAAGAAACATGAATTGACACATCACATTAAAATACTTAATAAATTAAGAATCACATACATTCCAAACACGATAAAATTACAACAAGGCATAAGAAATTCCACATGATTCCAATAATATACTTTACAATAAGATTACAACACTCATTCCCTGAATGAGGTAATTCCAATATACAAGGTTACAAATTACATCTTCCACCTCGACACAATGAGGGGTAATAAAATTACAATAATAACTGAAAAGAATAAGGCAAGAAGGTACTGGATCCCATGAGCTCTCCAACTCAAAATATCGTCCACATGAGCAAAAAGATGACCCAACGGATTAAGGTGCATGTTCCACCCAACCATGTGATACCCGAAGGCTCACCCCTCATGCTAGGAGATAGTAACAAGGAATTCTAGACAAGACCATCCACCCCTAGACACAGGCTAACTCACACTAACACAACTAGACACATGAACCAAACATCCATAAGGATAACACAAGTACAACTCCAACATCACTGACATAGGTCACATTGCTTCCAAAAATAAAACAGATCGAGTATGATAAGAAGACCAAATACAAAAAAACCAAATACCAACTGTTGTCGTAGAAAGAGTCTCATCACACAGCTCATCATGGGATCTCCTCTGGGAATCTTCCTAGGCTCCGGCCCCCACCATGGGTTATCCTGGTGGCCTCTACCGAATCTCGACACCCATACTCACTCATGTGGAATCAAATACCTCTCGTAAGGAAAAGATAGATGATCTTGCCATTCTAGGCCTTCCCGTCTCATCCCAAGTCTATACAAGCCCTTGCGTCCATGAGTGAGGCTCAATTATCTTAATTAATGTGAAATACTACCTAACTTCTAAATACATTGATTTAGTTATCACTTGATTAAACCACGTCTAAAGGTTTCCCAATTTACCTCTTTGGGCTCTGGCCCCTAACAGAAGCCACTCTTCTACTTGACAACATACCAACGCAAAATCAATCACCAAGGGAATCTCAAGTGCATATCAACATAGGAGGAAACAAAAATAAAACCCCTCTCCAAACACTGGAGGCAACAAAAGTCAAAGCCCTCTCCAACACTGGAGGCAACAGAAGTCATAAACCACTCCTTATACAAAGGAGGCACAAAACACCCCCGTTCGTAAAAATTGGGTAAAACAATAGGATACACAATATGCCCTACCCAAGGCAATACAACGGTTGACTAACATAATAATGCAACCCCAAAAGTTGAACCCCTTATGGAAGACTTACATAACAAGCAACTCCAAATAGAATAAACAACTCAATCAATGAGTTCCCTAACCTTTGGAAACAAAACTCAGAACTACCAAGGTACACTCATAAACTTACAATCATAACAATATTTTCCATACAATACCAATATGAATCTGCTTAAACCAACAATCATATAAATACACGTTCTTTAAATAACTAATAATGTATTTTGACATAACAATCTTTTCTCATAAAACAGGAACCAAAGTACATATATACTTCATATACTTAATCTATTAACTATTCATATAAGTTCTAAACAATATAATTTTTTTATGAACCTTATCTATTCCTTGCAATCTGGAAAACAAACAACATTCCCCATTCACCATTAAAGGCAATGGAATACAAGAACTTTTAAATAAAATTCTACCCATTATAACATCATAATAAAATAACCCTTTTCTTTACACATATTTAATATCATCAATTTTTTCCTAATTATAATCCATATAACTTAACCACGTACATAATCTTGACATTTAACAAATCCTTTACAAGAACTTTAAGATTCCATCAAATCAAACAGGTCATTGTAAATATATTAACCATATTCCTTTCAATTACAACCCTAACCCTTAACAAATATTTAATCATTGCACTAACCTTAATTTCCAAAATACAATAGCACTAATTTTAAAATAAAAAACTTACATACACCTTCCAACTCAAAACACAATTATAACTAAACTATTGTTAGGATTTTCTAAATCCAATTCACCCAATAACACCTCGTTTGCAAATACTCAAAAGTAAATAAAATCCTATTGGTAACATTAAGAAATTAACACTAATCATTTAATTTCATTTTCTCATTCATACAAAATAATCGAATCAACTTGCCAGATAAAATCATTTGATTAAAATAAATCAATCTTTATTTCAACTTCAATAATAAATAATCAACTTAAATTTATCCATATTTGCATACACAAATATATTAAATATATAATTATCATTTGAATAATTCCATTTTAACTCAACTAAATAAATTATTTATAAATCTATAATACATATGTATTCATTATATATATATCCACATTCTATGTATAAATATATATACATTGTATATATATATAAATAATTATTAAAAAACAAATTTTATTTAAAATCTTATTATATTATAATATATATTAATATAATATATATACATTATATATATAATATAAAATACTATATATAATATATATATTATATTATATATATTTATAATATAGAAAATAAAATAAAATTTAAAAATTTTAAATAATAAAAAAAATCAACAAACTTAGGGTTGCGGCCCCCATAAGGGAGGAGGACGCAGCCATAGGCTGTGCCCAGCCTCCTTAGTGGAGGCTGCGTTGCCTATGACAGCACCCTCCATTGGGGCTTGGGTGCGCAGCCATAGCTACCCCCTCCCCATACAAACAAAAAAAAATTATTTACTTATATTTTTGTTATAATCTCTTAAATAATGAAAAAAAACAGGGCAGACCCGTCTACAAGAAGAAAATTTCCTGTGTAAATTTTTCTTGAACAATTTTTTTTTTTAAAACAAATTAAAAGCACAATATATATTTATAAATATACTTGTATGTATATATATAAATATATATATATATACAGGTATATTTATAAATATATACCAAAATTTTCATTACCAACCCTCTCCAAATGCACAACAAAATTTTGCAACAAAAGAATAAATTTGACAACCCATATCTGGTTTTTTTTATTTTCCAGTTTGAAGAGAGATTTTATTTTGGTTTTCCTTCAATTTTTTCATTGTGTGATTCTTGTTTTGATTTCCTTTCCCAAATTTCACAAAGTTTGCAAGTTTAAAACAATTTCTCATGGGTTTTCATTGAATTTAAACAGCATCTTAAAGATTTTCAAACAACATAACAAAGAATTGAAACTTATTTCAAAATGGAAAAAAAAAATCACAAAGAGGGAACCTAGTTTTTTCTCCCAAGCTTGAAGAACTCAAATGGAGATTCCAAATCTTTTTCTTCAAAATCCAAATCAAGTCACAGCAAAAAATCTCCACCAAAATTGAAAATTTTCAATTATATGAAATAGAAAATGCTCAAATAGAGTTTTCCCCAAATTTAGTCAAACCCCTAAAATATCCCATCCACCAAATTTATTGCAATTTTGGAGGATATTTCCATTTTTTAAATTTAAAACAATTTTACTTTCTAAATGATATTTCATGCATTTTTCAAAATTTCATTTAAAACAAAAGAATTTCAAAGTTTGCAAAGAATTTATTTTATCTAAAATTTCAAAAAGTGAAATTTAAAACACATTTTTATTTTAATTTTAATTTAACTCTAAATATCCAACATGATTTCTATTTTCATTTTAATTTAAATCATACTATCGAATAATGCCAAAACATCTACTTTATTTAATTTATCACCATTAACCTAATTAATCAATAAAATAAAAATAATTTTATTAATTAAATCAAATTAATCAATAAAATAAATAACATTGCAACTAGATATATTTAGTCATCACTTTAACTACACCCGCCATTTAATAACCTTTATAATAAGAAATTAAATAAATAACCAAGGAGGAACGAGCCATATTAAAACAACTAACCTTGACGACAACCCAACGACACACTATGACTAGGGTGATGACTTGGCACAGAAAACCTAGCTACTATCTCCCAATCAATTACCGTTGGTCAATGGACATGCTCAAACCTGTGAAATCAGGTGGAGTCAATGTCCTATACTTGTCAACCTGCGAACAAAGAGTATATCGAACATGCATATATATGATAAATAAAACACACCATGAAGAGGAAATCTTAGAATCGTAGGGCACTCGCAAGTGAGTGATGCGATCTCATCCCCTTCACCAATACACTCATCATAGAATGATAGTTCCATCATAAACATATATCTCATGTGATTACATGTTACAATAACTAGTCATCATTACACCAATTAAAGCATCAGATAAGATACATCACATCACACAAATAGACTATCGCTCTATAAATAGCGGTCAAATAACACAAACATGATACATCATCTCAATAACCAAAAAAGCACATCAAAGCATCCAAGGACCCACTGCCTAGCCAGAAAGCAAAACAGAGGGGTATTACAGGAAGGGGACATTACCCCATTATTAAATGATTAATTAAAAATGCAACCTAGGACTAAATGATATATGACCTAAGTTAACTTATGCTATTGTAATAATTAATTTAATTACACTAACAAGATCCCTCCATTGGGGTGGATGTAATAATGTTTTAAAGGACTTTGGCTATAAAAATGCTAATTTTTCCTAGCTGGGCAAGCGCGTGGAGTATGTTTTTGACATTTCAAGGAAAGACTGTACAAAGAAAAAATTCTTGAAAAAATCTTAAAACAATGACAAGCCTTTCAATGTAGGAAAGAAGAACAAGTGCATCCCCTCTAAATGAAATGAATTGAGAAATCTTTCACATGATAATTAAGAGATAGACCTAAAATAGTAGATGATCCAAGGTACCATTAAAAGAAGTTCCAAAGCTTTGTACAAGCCTTAGAGGGCAAAAGGAAATGCTAGTAAGTTACAAAAAACTACAAACATCAAATATACTACATACTAAATAGAAGATAGACCTAAAACAATAGATATACCACATCATATGTCTTATATATATATTTAATATATAAATTATGATATAAAAATAAAAATAAAAATGTATTAATATATATTATATATCTTAATTAATTATAGTGCATGATAAATAAATATTGATATGATTAATTATATTAAATATAATAATATATGAACTAATGTGAAAGATTTCTCAATTCATTTCATTTAATGGGTTATGGTGGAAAGAGAAAAGAAAGCCCCCTTAGCCAAAATATTATTGTTGAAAGTAAGTTGAATCTTTATTTTGATGTTAAAAAATGCTAACTTGTTTTATGTTTACCATTTATCTTCTAAGTACTCAAGTTGAATTTTTTCATGTGGTGTTCCTTATTAATAGAAATCAAATTTTAACATTTTATTTTTTCACTCTGAGGATGAGGGTCCCATGTCTTTCAATTTAATTAGAAAAGAACAATAAATAAGACTATTCAAAATCATGGTGATAGCCAATACTCTAATTATACTTCAACTTTTTAAATAAAAAAAACATAAAAATATTTTATAAATTTGTCATAATTATATTTCAAATAAATAAATCTTCCAAATTCTAAATTACATTTATTTTCCAAGCGGAACCACACAATAATTCATTAGCATTTCACAAAAGTAGACAAATTTGCTTTGGTAATATTTAACCACTCAAAGAAAAAGGTATCTATTGTAACCTCCTACATATGAAATGGACAAGAAGACTTTGACATAATAAAACAATGAGAGGAAAGATGTCTTCTAGCTATCCCACTTTACTTTAAAATGAATATCCATTTACACTAGTGGCAAATAATAACATTATGGTCCCTATCTTTGTCCATGAGAATGTGTGGAGGTGGGGGGTCCATCTTCTCTTCCGGCATAAATTGATATTCTAAAACATTATAGCCAAATAAGATATATTGATATTTAAAAAAAATAAAATTGACGAATATGGATGTACCTAAAAGTTTTACTGCAACAAAAAAAAAACCTTAAAATGGAGGGTTATAAGCCTATAATCATGAATGAATCTCACCACAGTAAACCTAATAGGCTTTGAAAGTATGCTCTAAATACTATAAAGAGTCCTATCTCCCACTCGCCCCCAACATATTAGTTGTAGTGGTACTATTGGCAGAGTCCTTTCCTTCCTTGGCCACGAAGGGGGTCCGCCCTACTATTCTATGGGTCTTGGAAACCAAGACAGATGAATGGAATGGTAGGGAGATTGCCTTCTCCGATTAGACCCGACGCAGCTCTAATCCATTATGTCTCTATCCCAGTATGATCCGAATGGGGCAGGAACCCCCCATTGGGGTGGACATAATAATGTTTTAAAGGACTTTGGCTGTAACAATGCTAATTTTGGTTTTAAAGGACTTTGGCTTTAACAATGCTGTAAAAATCATTGAAAAAATCTTCAAAATAATGACAAGTCTTTCAAGGTAAGAAAGAAGAACAGGTGCATCCCTTCTAAATGAAATGAATTGAGAAATATTTCACATAATAATTAGGGGATAGACCTAAATCAATAGATATACTACATCATATGTCTTATATATATATATTTAATATATAAATTATGATATAAAAAATAAAAAAATAAAAAATATATATTAATATATATTATATATCTTAATTAATAATATTGTATGACGAATAAATATTGATATGATTAATTATATTAAATATAATAATATATGAACTAATGTGAAAGATTTCTCAATTCATTTCATTTAATGGGTTATGGTGGAAAGAGAAAAGAAAGCTCCCTTAGCCAAAATGTTATTGTTAAAAGTAAGTTGAATCTTTATTTTGATGTTAAAAATGGCTAACTTGTTTTATGTTTACCATTTATCTTTGAAGTACTCAAGTTGAATTTTTTCATGTTGTGTTCCTTATTAATAGAAATGAAATTTTAACGTTTTATTTTTTCACTTTGAGGATGAGGGTCCCATGTCTTTCAATTTAATTAGAAAATAAAAATAAATAAGACTATTCAAAATCATGGTGATAGCCAATACTCTAATTATACTTTAACTTTTTAAATAAAAAAAAGCACAAAATAAAATTATAAATTTGTCACAATTATATTTCAAATAAATAAATCTTCCAAATTCTAAATTACATTTATTTTCGAAGTGGAACCACACAATATTTCACTATCATTTCATAAGAGTAGACAAATTTGCTTTGTAAATATTTAACCACTCAAAGAAAAAGGTATCTATTGTAACCTCCTACATGTGAAATGGACAAGAAGACTTTGAGAAAATAAAATAATGAGGGGAAAGATGTCTTATAGCTATCCCACTTTACTTTAAAATGAATCCCCGTTTACATTAGTGGCAAATAATAACATTACAGTCGCTCTCTTTGTCCATGGGAATCTGTGGAGGTGGGGGATCCATCTTCCCTTCAAGCATAAATTGATATTCTAAAACATTATAGCCAAATCAGATCTATTGATATTTAAAAAAAATAAAATTGACAAATATGCATGTACCTAAAAGTTTTACTGCAGGAAAAAGAACCTTAAAATGGAGGGCTATAAGCCTATATTCATGAATGAATCTCACCACAATAAACCTAATAGGATTTGAAAGTATGCTCTAAAGACAAAGAGTCCTATCTCCCACTCGCCCCCTACTATATTAGTTGTAGCAGTACTATTGGTGGATCCTTTTCCTTCCTTGGCCATGTAGGGAGTCCGCCCTACTATTCTAGGGGTTTTCAAAACTGAGACATATGAATGGAATGGCAGGGAGATTTTCTTCTTCGATCAGACCCGGTGCGCTCTAATCCGTTACGTCTATATCCCGGTACGATCCGAATGGGGTAGGATCCCCCCATTGGGGTGGACGTAATAATGTTTTAAAGGACTTTGGCTATAAAAATGCTAATTTTGCCCAGTTGGGCAAGTGCTTGGAGTACGTTTTTAACATTTCAAGGAAAGACTGCACAAAGAAAAAATGTTGAAAAAATCTTCAAAATAATGACAAGTCTTTCAAGGTAGGAAAGAAGAATAGGTGCATCCCCTCTAAATGAAATGAATTGAGAAATCTTTCACATAATAATTAGGAGATAGACCTAAAACAATAGATATACTACATCATATATCTTATATATATATTTAATATATAAATTATGATATAAAAAACAAAAAACAAAAAATATGAATTAATATATATTATTTATCTTAATTAATAATATTGTATGATAAGTAAATATTGTTATGATTAATTATATTAAATATAATAATATATGAACTAATGTGAAAGATTTCTCAATTCGTTTCATTTAATGGGTTATGGTGGAAAGAGAAAAGAAAGCTCCTTTAGCCAAAACATGTTATTGTTGAAAGTAAGTTGAATCTTTATTTTGATGTTAAAAAAGGCTAACTTGTTTTATGTTTACCATTCATCTTCTAAGTACTCAAGTTGAATTTTTTCATGTGGTGTTCCTTATTAATAGAAATCAAATTTTAACGTTTTATTTTTTCACTCTGAGGATGAGGGTCCATGTCTTTCAATTTAATTGGAAAAGAAAAATAAATAAGACTATTCAAAATCATGGTGATGGCCAATACTCTAATTATACTTCAACTTTTTGAATAAAAAAAGAACACAAAAATATTTTGTAAATTTGTCACAATTATATTTCAAATAAATAAATCTTCCAAATTCTAAATTACATTTATTTTCGAAGTGAAACCACACAATAATTCATTAGCATTTCATAAGAGTAGACAAATTTGCTTTATAAATATTTAACCACTCAAAGAAAAAGGTATCTATTGTAACCTCCTACATATGAAATGGACAAGAAGATTTTGACAAAATAAAACAATGAGGGAAAAGATGTCTTATAGCTATCCCACTTTATCCTCGTTTACGTTAGTGGCAAATAATAACATTATGGTCACTATCTTTTTCCATGGGAACCTGCAGAGGTGGGGGGTCCATCTTCCCTTCCAACATAAATTGATATTCTAAAACATTATAGCCAAATCATATCTATTGATATTTAAAAAAAATAAAATTGACAAATATGCATGTACCTAAAAGTTTTATTGCAGTAAAAAAACCTTAAAATGGAGGGCTATAAGCCTATAATCATGAATGAATCTCACCACAGTAAACTTAATAGGCTTTGAAAGTATGCTCTAAAGACAAAGAGTCCTATCTCCCACCCGCCATCTACTATATTAGTTGTGGCGGTACTATTGGCAAAGCCCTTTCCTTCCTTGGCCATGCAGGGGGTCCGCCCTACTATTCTAGGGGTCTTGGAAACTGGGACAGATGAATGGAATGGCGAGGAGATTTCTTCTCCAATCAGACTCGACACTGCTCTAATCCATTATGTCTCTATCCCGATACAATCCGAATGGGGTAGGATCCCCCCATTGGGGTGGATGTAATAATGTTTTGAAGGACTTTGGCTGTAAAAATGTTAATTTTGCCCAGTTGGGCAAGTGTGTGGAGTACATTTTTTTCATTTCAAGGAAAGACTGCACAAAGAAAAAATCATTGAAAAAATATTCAAAATAATGACAAGTCTTTCAAGGTAGGAAAGAAGAATAGGTGCATCCCCTCTAAATGAAATGAATTGAGAAATCTTTAACATAATAATTAGGAGATAGACCTAAAACAACAAATGATCCTAGGTAACATTAAATTTTTTTTCAAAGCTTTGTACAAGTCTTAGTGGGAAAAAGGCAATGCTAGTAAGTTATGAGAAACTACAAACATCAAATATACTACATAATAATGAGGAGATAGACCTAAAACAACAGATATACTACATCATGTGTCTTATATATATATATTTAATATATAAATTATGATATACAAAATAAAAATAAAAAGTATGTATTAATATATATTATATATCTTAATTAATAATATTGTATGATAAATAAATATTGATATGATTAATTATATTAAATATAATAATATATGAACTAATGTGGTTAAATATAAATTTTTAAAAATGAATTCTTAGGAATTTAACTTCAATTAGATATATTAAATCTAATCCAAGAAATTTTGTGCTATTTTGGTGATTGGATGAATCACCTTTCCTTCATGGATTAGTTGTGCTACATGGGAATGCATGCCACTTGTAAATTCTTCCCATCAACTTATTCTTTTATTTCCACCTCTTTCAACATTGATACTTGTTATCATCTCATCCCTCTACCATGCCCCTTATTCACCTTTGCAACTCTTATCTTGTTTTGGCTAATGAGACAATCCAACACTAATTTTTATCTCAAAAATTTCCCATGAATTAATTAAGTAATTAATTATATTCTCATAATTAACTATTTTATCACATTCTTATAATTAATTAAAGAATTTTTTATTTAACTAATTACCCTTTGCAATTAATTAGCCCTATTCCTATTCATCTTCCAAGGTTAATTAATTAAACCAACTTAATTAAATAACCTTACATTCTAATTTTGTTCGAGTAGCATGGTATTAATTATTTAATTATTTGGGTCCCTTTTCATACTATCTACTTAAGCTTACTTAGATCATGTACTTTTTTTTATCTCAAGTCATAGGATTATGACACATGTCATGATCTATTTTCATCATAATTTGGAATCACTTTTTTATTTTTTTTATTTTTATTTTTATAAGGATTCATTACTATATCAATAATTATCCAAGCACATTCATAATTATTCATTCTTTTTTTATCAATAACTCTTAGCCTCCAAATCGTTGCCTTTTTTCTCTCTCTCTCTCTCTCTATGATATGTGTTTGATTGCAAATAATCATTGGGAGCTATAGGGTTGAAGAATCAACACCAACATGGTATCAAAGCTCAAAATTTGTAATTCTCTATCTTTTTTGAGAGAGGGCCTTGGGTAAAAATTTGATGCATCTAGAGCCAATTAGACCTCACTATTGTGTCTAGAAGGCCCAAAAACCTTAAGATCAATTGTCAAAATGTTGAAATAAGAGTAAGATTTTTTTTGTAATTTTTATAGGGGCACAAGATTCAAGGCATGAATTTCTATATGAGTATATGGATCTATAAAAAAATGTACAAGCTATAAAATTGTTATACTCTTCATGTACCAACATTTGTATAATTGGTATGACTTTTGGTGGTATTTTTTGGCAAATTTGGTCTTTTATGACATGTTTTTAGTTTGCAACAATTTTTTTTGTGACAACTTTATTTTTCTAGTCTTTTTTGTCTCTTGGTGGCACCCAACTCCTGATAGTTTTCTTTATACAATGATAGGTTTACTAGTTTATGTTTGCAACCAATTGTTGACACATAATCCCAACATTTTTTATTTTAGTGGGGTTTTTATTTATGCTTGACTGTTGGTTGTTTATTTCAAGTTGATGACAACCTTCTCACCAATTAATGTTTTATTTCTTATCATTGGAAAGCACATTTTATTCTCAATTGTCTCCTTTGACACTAACATACCCTTACAATCCATTTTATTTCTTTGATTACAATTTTTATTTTCATGTTGACTATGCCCTTGACTTAACTTGCTTGACAAGTCATGTTTTCCTACTGATGACAATAACTCACCATCTAAAATTTACTTTACTTCTTGTCATTGTGTTTCATTCTTGTTTTGTATTTCCTAATAGTTTTACCATTGAGTGAGTGTTTTTTGTCATGTTCAAACAATCTTTGTTTGCTATGAGACCATATTTTGTCAAGATTAGGTAGTTTTTAGTTCTACTTCATAGTTTTTTATTAGGTCTAGTGATTTGAGTGATACGACTATGGTTTCTTAACTCTTTTAGAGTTACCTAGTAGTTTTTTGTGGTTTCTATTGGTAAAAAAAAAAAAAAGTTCCATAAGCCACCTTTTTTCATTAGTACATGTTTTTTTGTGAACCTAAACCATTTTTTTGTTAGTCACAACTATTTTTTGGCAAACGATGGGATATTTTATCAACTTGGAGTATATTTTGGTGAGGATGTTTTCTAACATCAACATGATGTTAGCATGATGTCATCTATTCAATCAACTCATCTAACTAAATGCCCAAACCTTAATTTTTTTTTTCTTTTTGGCATAGTTTGGGTATATAGTGTCAAAACTTGACAACAATATATTATTGAAAAGTTGGTTTTGGGAACTTTGTAGTGGTGGAGGTATTTTTCTTAGATTTTTCTAGTATATTTTATCGTATGTCAAAGACAAATCTATTATCTTGGCTCTTGAGCTCATAACTTGATGTAAGAGGGAAGCACACACTCAAAAGAATTCAAAACCACCTTCTCAAATAATGGATATTTTCTGTTCAACCAAATTGAAAATGAAAATCAGATTTCAAAGGAAATGTGTTCAAAACCCCCAAAATTCACTGTTTGCATAACACTATGTTATTACAAGAAGTAGAAACTTAAATAAAATGATCCAAACATAACCCAACTGGTGTAATATGATCAAGAAATCATAAATAAACTCAAATAAGACATGCAATTACATGTATAGGAAAAACTCCATATTTGTGTCTCAAAATGAGAAAAAAAATACACTGTTTTCTCATAAAATTTGTAATACATGTGTTTATTACAAGTGCATAAGCTTGTTGGCTTTACAATAAACCTCTAGAAATATGACATAACACCATTAAACCTACAACATGTGCTTCAAAAACAACCTTCCTTCAACAACCAGAAATTTCACCTCATTTGGAGCTCCCAACCTTCACCTACACTGTGAAATTGCCTCTTCAATCTGCTTTCTTCCACAACCAACTTTGCTAATATTCAACCATGGATATAATAATCCATTTTCTACTGCAAAACCTCCCAAAAATTGCACAAGCATGACTCCAATCTTCCCAAGAATAAATTTCTACACCCTAGGAGAGACTTCTCCAAAAATCTGGAAAAAGTAACCTTTGAATTTGACAAGCTAAGACTTAAATATTGCATTCAACCTTAGCTCTCATGTAACTCCTCATTCTCCATGACCCAACCTGGTAAAAATCCTCATAAAATATATTAAATGAACATTTTAAAAATATTAAAAGGCATGTTTGAACCCACTTTTGAAAAATTTCAATTCAATGAAGACAAATTGATTTTTCCACTCCACTCCACTAGACCCCATAATAGAAAAAGCTATAATCACAATCTTAGGAACCCAACTTTTTGAATTCTTTTATGAGGTGAAATAAAAGAATTCATAAAAACTTGTAACCTCCCAAAAATACACATCCAATTCTGCTTTTTGATTTTTTGATTTTTCAAATTTTCCAAGTCACCTCCACCATTATCTCCCACTCATAATTTGCAATATAAAATAAGACTAATAATTCAATATAAATTATTTAATCCTTAATATTGCATTTTATTCACCTAATAATATTATTCCATAAAATAAAAATAATAAAATAAAATAATCCTTTTTTTTGTTGATGTTGATTGCTCTTACACCCTAGGATGCTCTTGCATCAAACACCTGAGGTAGCAAAATTTTGTGAATTTGGATTCACAAAATAGAGTTGAGTGGTAGTACTGCCCTTTAAGATTGCAAGAAATCTTCAACAAACTCCATCACTGAAATTGTACCTTTGATTTTTTTCTTCTTTCTCCTCTTCTAGCACCTAGCTGGAACAAGTATCCTCCTCTAATGATTCTTCTCTGCACTAAAAATCTTAAATGTGGAATTAGATCCGCCATAAACCAACCACCTACACCAAATACAACTCATACTTTCTTCCAATCTTCTATGATTCAACCCACCATAGTTCATCCACCTCCACCAAAATGCACCTACACTTAACTTTGCAACACCATACAAATCTTTCTCCGCATACCATACATCACTAACAAAATCCTTCTAAACTATCTCATTCACAATATGAAAATCATCATCATTCTCAAATTTAGTAAAATATGAATCAATATTCTCCTCTACTGCAACCTCATTATCGTCAAATCCATCTTTATAATAAAATTCAAAAAAATTGAAATTTACCTTAGTTCCTTTCACTGCTGAAAAAATTCCTCCATTTCTACATTGCTATCTTAATCAAAGAAAATATTAAAATCTGATTTTACCTCACCTTTTACTGAAACCCTTGTTCCACCTAAAATCAACTCATTCCATTCTCTTTCAACTACTTCAATAAGCATTATTAAATTATCTTCTTTACTCGCATCTGCCCTTTCCAATTCCTTCTTTTCCTACAAAGGACTCTCATCCATTGCTCCAATTTCCTCTTTCTTTCCCTCAACCTCTACAACTTCACCTTTTCTCTTTTCCTTCATGCTATCCTCAAAGTATACTTTTGCCATATTTTCTCCTTCATTTTCTCCTGCATACACAAGTATGAAAAAAATTATTCCTTTTTTCTTGGGAATTTCTTCAAACAATTTCCACACACTCTTAAAGCCTTAACAACAGAAATCTTCAAACCCTCAGGTTTTACATATGTAAACTACCTCACATTCGAC
This sequence comes from Sequoia sempervirens, assembly GCA_007258455.2. Classification (NCBI taxonomy): domain Eukaryota; kingdom Viridiplantae; phylum Streptophyta; class Pinopsida; order Cupressales; family Cupressaceae; genus Sequoia; species Sequoia sempervirens. The sequence goes on along the minus strand of VDFB02139736.1, from coordinate 41,892 downwards.
GATCTATTTACAGATCTTCAACACTTCCAGGTTCTATTGCAAACTGCCTCACACTCGGCAATCTCTTCACAACCACAAGAACCTCAACTATTCCAATCCTATAAGTAGTTTCTCTTGCAACTTGCACATATGACAGCAAGAAAAATTCACACACATACCAACCTCTTAGGTCCTGGTGCAAACTGCCTCACGTTCAACGCTTTGCCTGCACACTTAGGAACTACTTTGATAACACTGATGTAAGAGGGAAACAAACACTCAAAACAATTCAAAACCACCTTCTCAAATAATGGATATTCTCCCTTCAACCAAACTGAAAATGAAAATCAGATTTCAAAGGAAATGTGTTCAAAACCCCAAAAATTCACTATTTGCATAACACTATGTTATTACAACAACAAGTAGAAACTTAAATCAAATGATCCAAACACAACCCAAATAGTGTAATATGATCAAGAAATCATAAATAAACTCAAATAAGACATGCAATTACATGTATAGGAAAAACTCCATATTTGTGTCTCAAAATGAGAAAAAAATATATTGTTTTCTCATAAAATCTGCAATACATGTGTTTATTAGAATTGCATAAACTTCTTGTATTTACAATAAACCTCTAGAAATATGATATAACACTATTAAACCTGAAAAATGTGCTTCAACAACAACCTTCCTTCAACAATCAAAAATTTCACCTCATTTGGAGCTCCCAACCTTCACCTGCACTATGAAATTGACTCTTCAATCTGCCTTCTTCCACAACCAACTTTGCTAATCTTCAATGATGGATATAATAATCCATTTTCTACTACAACACCTCCCAAAATTTGCACAAGCATGACTCCAATCTTCCCAAGAATAAATTTCTATAGTGCCCCAAGAGAGACTTCTCCAAAAATCTAGTAAAAGTAACCTTTGAATTTGACAAGCTAAGACTTAAATATTGCATTCAACCTTAGCTCTCATGTAGCTCCTCATTCCCCACGACCCAACCTGGTAAAAATCCTCATAAAATACATTAAATGAACATATTAAAAATATTAAAAGGCATCTCTAAACCCACTTTTGGAAATTTCCAATTCAAGAAGAAAATTTGATTTTTCCACTCCACTCCACTAGACCCCAGAATAGAAAAAGCTATAATCACAATCTTAGGCACCAAAATTTTTGAATGCTTTTATAAGGTGAAATAAAAGAATTCATAAAAACTTGTAACCTCCCAAAAATCCACACCCAGTTCTACTTTTTCATTTTTATTTTTTTCAAAATTTCCAAGTCACCTCCACCATTATCTCCCACTCAAAATTTTCTATATAAAATAAGACTAATAATTTAATATAAATTATTTGGGTAAGTGCATGGATCTATGACACAATTTTGGCTCTTAAGATGCCACTTTTTTTTCTTGAAACCAACAAAATCTAATTTACATGAGAAAATGAAGATGGTTACGCTCAAAATTTCAAGATGCAGTTACAACAAGAGTTGAAGTGCTCTAAATCTAGTTTCTAAGCTACTAATTCTTTTTGAAATTAATGAAGATTAACAGTCTCAAAATGGGGGGGCCCAAAACAGGTCCTATTTTTATAAAAAAAACAACATAGCACCTGAGGGCCCCCCCTTTTTGATTAACTTTTTTTAGAATTTCAAAAATTTGAATGGTGAAAAATTAGCTAACACCATGCAGTTTATCCTCATTCTTTCAGATAACTTTTTTTAATGAATATATAATATTTTATGAATTTGAAAGTGGACACATCCTGAAAAGTTGAAATTTTTTTCATCATGAGTAGAATGGACTCTAGTTTTAAAAAATGTGATTTGTTTCACGTTTTGATGAACAAGTAAAAATCTATCCTAAAACTAGCACATGTTGCTTTTTGACCAAAAACAGAGGCATTTACAATAGAAGTTATGGATAAAAAACCTTAACTGAATCAAAATGAAAAAAGAATAATATATTTAGATAGCTAAGAGAGAGGTTAACACCATCATAGTTTTTTTATAAACTTGCATTGAAAGACGTGCAAATGTGATGGTGAGTACAAACAAAAATATGAGGAAATTTGGAAAATCCTATCGATTCACTCATCTAAAGTAGGTCATTTGGCGAGTGCCAAATTTGGCACTTGCCAAATGGCACATCACATTTGGCGAGCGCCAAATTTGGTGTATGCTAAATGTGATGTGTCATTTGGTGAGTGCCAAATTTGGTGTTCACCAAATGACCTAATTTAAATAAAATCTATCTTTCCCCTCTCTTTTGTCGACCACTTTGATAATGTTGAGAGTGCATGGTTTATGATCGTAGATGGATAGTTGAGTTTTTACCTTTCATACACTCTCTGCCTCCTCACCCTAACTAGATAAATCTCTATCCCTCTAAAGTCTCTCTCTCTCTCTCTCTCTCTCAAGTCTCACTCCCTCCCACGCTATCTAGACTACTCTCTCACTCCAATCCCCTCTCTCACACTCCCTCTCTCTCAAGTCTCATTCCCTCCCACCCTACCTAGATAAATCTATCTCACTCCAACTCCCTTTCTCACACTCCCTCTCTCTCTCCCCCTCTAGTATT
>VDFB02139736.1:0-39217 GCA_007258455.2 Sequoia sempervirens | reverse complement strand
TGATGAATTAAGGGTTGAGGGTTGAGGGATTAGGGTAGAGAGTTTAGTTGGGTTTAAGGGTTTAAGGGTTGAGGGTATAGGGTTGAGGGATTAGGGTTGAGGGTAGAGGGTATTGGGTTGAGGGTAGAGGGTTTAAGGGTTGAGCATAGAGAGGGAGGAATGGATGGAGGGAGACATGAGATAGAGAGAAGGAGAGAAGATGAGGGAGGGAAATAGATAGATGATGGTTGAGGATCTAATGTATAGTGTAGAGTGTTGATAATTGAGGGTATAGGGTTAAGGACCTATAGGGTTGATAGTTTATGGTAGAGAGAGAGGGGGGTTGGGAGAGATATAGAGGGAGTGAGTGAGAGAGAGAGACATGAGAGAGGGGAGGGGGTAGGAGGGAGAGAGAGAGAGAGAGAGAGAGAGAGAGAGAGAGAGAGAGAGAGAGAGAGAGAGAGAGAGAGAGAGAGAGAGAGAGAGAGAGAGAGAGAGAGAGAGAGGGGGGGGGTAGGAGGGAGAGAGTTGAGAGAGAGTGAGAGGGAGTGAGAGGGAGAGAGAGAGGGTAGAGGGTAGAGGGTAGAGGGTTGAAAGAGAGAGAGAGAGGGTTGAGGGTTAAGGATTTAGGGTTTAGGGTTGAGGGAAAAGCATGTGCATTTATCAAAAAATCTGAAACAATGCCTTCTATTGTACAAAGACATATTTTCTTGCTCTTCTATAAACCCTAGAACTCCTTCCATCATCATTATTTGACATTAAAATTTGTTCAACCCTTCCTCATTTAGTATGCTTCAACTTGAGGCTAAAGTTTGCATTAGAAAGCTATGAACTCACCTTTTCAATTAATATGTCTCCACTATATATAAGTCTAAACCAATAAAAGGGAATCCATCATTATCAAGCTTATCTACTCTCAGGTTTTTTGTGTTTGGCTTTCCAAAATCTACTCTAATCTTGGATGAGTTTTAGAGTCATTGTCATCATGATTTGTATCTTTCCATAATATTAGTCACCCTTCAAGGGCTTCATTAAAAATCAATGCACAAGACATCTGAGTACACCTTGCCACCATTGACAACCTAGCTTAGTGTGCATTCAAGGAAGGAAAATGGCGCAGAGGCACCCTTGGTTTCAGGCACCCCTTGGTTTCATGTAATGAATTTTTGGTTTTTGTCATGTGGGTGTTGATTTCATGTTACTAATGTCTTTTTAGGCCATTGCAAGTCATTTGGAGTCAAGTTTTGGTCTATAGTTGCAAGGTAGGAAAAAAGTGTAAAAGTTGTCAAATTGCAAAAAAAGTTGTCAAGTAACTTTTGCAAAAAAAGTTGTCAAGTAACTTTTGCAAAAAAATGTCAAAATGGTGTTTTGTTAACTCACTAACCAAAATATGGTTAGAAAAAGTTGAAACTTTCTTTTACAAACTTAAATGTTCCTTGTATCCTTGAAGAGAGGGGTTGGATGAATATTTTGAAGAAGTTCCATTCTTGCATGTGTATTTTGTGTTTTTTCCTTGCATTTCTCTAAATTATGTCACGCTATATGGATAGTAGACTTACTGCACGATTTGAAGATTGTTTATATGATGTGAAGGGATGCCTCACCTTTATTATTCTTTTTGTTTTATCAAGATTCATTGAGTTTGCACGGAGATATCATTATTTTGGTGAAACTTTCTAGAAACCCTAGCTAGGGTTACAGGGAACAATACAAATGCATTTTCTTGGGTTTCCCCCATTAACAAACAAATAAAACTTGTAGTTTATTCAATCTTGATGTATTATATCACCTTGCAAGATTTGGGGCTTGGGTTTGCACGTGTGAAGGAGAATAAGAAGATAGTATGTTGCATTTTGGCTTATTTATAGTCAAAAGAACCCTCATTGTGATTTTTTGGTCAAAGCTTTGACAATAGATCATTTTATTGTGTTTGATGAATGTTGAGATAAGTGGAAGATTGATGTATTCACTATTGAGACCTATTGGATTGCAATTCCCATCATTGGTTGATGTTTGTACATTATTGCATATGACAATTGACTACCCTTGTGAATGTTGCCACCATTGAACTTGTGTCTAGATTTTGAGAAGTTTTCAAACCATCTTGAAAGGATTGTAACATCATTGCCTCATCATCATATGCTATTCCACACTGCTGCAATGTCCTCAATCATTGAAAGGTCAGAATGTCAAATGGCCAATAGCGTCAAAGTGTAGAAACTTCCTCTACCATTGTTGCTCATGAAAGCATTAGAAGTCATATGAAGGCTAATTTGGGTTGTTGAACCTACCCCTATTCTACATCAGAAAAACACACAAACAAGGGTAGAACAACATGAACAATGGGGGCAGCAATGTTTCAATACCCTCCAACACCTTTGACAACTCCCAAACATTCTTCAACCAACCAATCTCTCCAAATAGTCACTTGGAATTTGTTGCTCTTGTCAACTTTGACAACATAGTCACATGGCCAATAACACAAACAAAGGTTGGAATAACATGAGAACATACCTTGGGTTGTCTCGAGTTATTAAAAACATACCACGATGATTCTCAACCCTTTTTGGACTCAAACTTCCATGATACAACGTTCCAAGGCACAAATCAACATTATGGTTTATTGACACAATGCATAAATGATGCACTATTATTGATCCAAACTCAAAAATAAAAGATGAAACTTAATCCCTTTTCACTCGTGCATGCGAATATCATGAAAATAAGCCCCATGAAATAATTAAAATTCCTTTTCAATGCTTTTGTCATAAAATAAAAGACTTTTGTCTTAAATAATTTATGGTTGTTCTCTGAGTATTGCCTTTTCCTTTATGTATAATTTGATGATACTTTGCATACTTTATGGTGGTTGTCTATTTATTGTCATTTACCTCACATTATGGTCTTGACCACCATGCATAGTGACATTTACACCTTGTTATCCCTACAAATTTGCTAATGGCATGGTTGTCCATTCTTTCTAGGGTGTCCCCTCTTTCTTATTAGCATTGTATTACAACTAACACAACCTTTTATTGCTCTCCATGTAAATGTGTTTGTTAAAGTGAAGTTGAAAAAATAAAATTAAGTGATGGAAAAGTGGTATAGTCATTAAAAGTGTGTGTTTTTGCAATTAGAGTCAAAAGGTCAATAGAAAGGACTTCCAAGTGAATGTTTCCAAAACACTTCATTTTAAGCAAGGAGATTTCAAAAAATTTCAAGGATTTACAAGTTGGGTAATAAATAGTGTTTTAGTAACTTTTAGCTTATTTAGGTGAGGCATTGGTTTTCGCTCCGAGCTACATCCAACTGATAGAATCCCTTAAGAGTTCAAAGTGCAAAATGGTTGCAATCTTCAATGGGATGTTACTCGGATATCTTGATGCTTAGAAACTTGTCGTCTAAGCCTATGGGGTCACGTTGGGCCCCGCTACATTAACCTATCTTGGTTTTTCTCTAACTCAGAGGTGTTTTCCCATGGTGGCGACTTATCACTTGGGTAAAAAGTTGTTAAATGCAAGTAGTGTAAAGTTACAAAGTGGTGCAACTTTTGTTTTGCAATTTGTGTGACCAAATGAACTATTCCAATGCATCCAGGTGGTTATGTTTACACTAGGAATGGTCATCTTTCGCACCCAAACATGTTGAATCGCTCTGAGCTACATTGAACTGGAAAAATCCCTTAAGAATCCAAAGTGCAAAGTGCCTGCAATCTTTGACGGGTTGTTACTCAGACACCATGATGCTTAAAAACTTCACATATGAGGCTATTGGATTATGTTGGGTCCCTCTACAATAACCTATCTTGGTTTTCACTAACTCGGAGTCATTTTCCCATGGTGGCAACTTTTCACTTGGGGAAAAAGTAGTCAAATGCAAGTAATGTAAAATTGCAAACTGGTGCAAATTTTGTTCTATAGCTCGTGTGACCAAAAAAAATGTTCCAACATGTTCAAGTGGGTACGTTTATGCTAGGAATGGTCCTCTTTCACACCCAAACACATTGAACCGCTTCGAGCTACGTTCAACCAACAAAATCCCTTAAGAGTCCAAAGTGCAAAATGGTTGCAATCTTTGACAGGCTATTACTCAGACACCATGATGCTTAGAAAATTCTTGTCTGAAGCTATGCGATTGCGTTGGGCCCCTCTACAATAAAATCTCTCGGTTTTTGCTAACTCAGAGGCATTTTCCTGTGGTGGCAACTTTTCACTCGAGAAAAAAGTTGTCAAATGCAAGTAGTGTAAAGTTGCAAAGTGGTGCAACTTTCGTTTTGCAACTCATGTGACCAAATGAATTGTTCCAAAACATTCAGATGGGTACTTTTATGCTAAGCATGGTCTTCTTTTGCACCCAAACACGTTGAATCACTCTGAGCTACGTTCAAACAACAAAATTTCTTAAGAGTCCAAAGTGCAAAATGATTGCAATCTTCAACGGGTTGTTACTCAGACATTGTGACGCTTAGAAACCTCTCATATGAGCCTATGAGATTGTGTTGGACCCCTCTACAATAACCTCTCTATTTTTGCTATCGCGTAGGCATTTTCCCATGGTGGTGATTTTTCACTTGGGGAAAAAATTGTCAAATGCAAGTAGTGTAAAATTGCAAAGTGGTGCAACTTTTGTTCTGCAACTTGTGTGACCAAACAAACTATTCCAACATTTCTAGTTGGGAAATTTTATGCTAAAAATAGTCCTCTTTCACACCCAAACTGTTAGGATTAGTTGTTGTACACCTTGCATAATGTTTGTAATGTTTTATTTATTATTATGTGTGTGGTGCACCTAGGGGTTTTCTAGGTGAATGTGCATCACAAGGAGTTATAATGTTGGGGCCACTTTGTTGTATGTATCATTGGGACATAATTGTAAAATGTAATTATTTAATATTGGGGAATAATAAAATATAATAAAGTACCCAATATTAAATGTGGGGTCACATGATGTTGTATGGTTTTTTGGGCACATGGTTTATGTAATACCACTTGGTGGTTTTGTGGGAGCTTGTTTCTATAAAAGCAACCACAAGGGTAGTTATTAAGGGTTAGACAGGTTGCTGCAGGTTAGCAAGTTGAGCTTGTGCATGTGTGAGGGTTTGAAGCATGGCATGGGATGTGTGGATTCATGCTTGGTCACATGGAATGCATGGATAGCTTGTGCTTCAGAAGTGTTCATGGAGTCTCTGCAGATGTATTGTAATGGGTTTTCTTTGCTGAATAATACATGGAGTGTGGATGCTTTTGGAGGCTAGGTTTTTCTCTCTTGAGGGTTTTCCCAGGGTATATCTTGTGTCATCTTTGATGGGTATGTTGTCTATTCTCTTGCATGTTGATGTTGAGTATTTTACTTGCATGTTTTCAGATATGGGTTATGTGAAATTGTCATTCTATGGCTGCATAGTTTCCTTACAAGTGGTATTAGAGCTTTGGTTATTGGATTGGATAACCCTAGGTTGCATGAGAGAATGAAAGACAATGGCAAGATATGAGGGTTTTGTAGGTGTTTTATTGCAGATCTGAGGGTTTTGGGTTTGCTGTTATGATGGGTTGTTTGCAGATTTGGGGTGTGAGAAAATTTTGGCAAAATAGGGTTTCTTGGTTATGCATTTAAATGAGGGTTTTGAGGGGGTGAAATTGTAGATGACCTCCTGGGACAAAATGGACCTCATGATTGGATTCAGGGTGGCCGAGAGAGAAATTTTGACATATAATATGCCCTATTTTGATTATAGAAAAAAAAATACAACCCCTGTTCGGTCGTACGGACGTCGACAGTACAGTCGTCTGAAAATTAAAAAAAAAAAATCCGGTTATAAAATATTTTTGCACCTGCAAAACGAAAAAACAAAAAAAAAATTGAAAAATTAAAAAATTAAAAACATAAAAAAAAATATATATGTATGTTTGGGGGGCGGGGTACGCAGACCCCACCTCGTACCTCCTACGGCCGCCACTGTCACGACAGTGGCAGGTACAGCCTGTCAGCCGACCTGCCACTGCCATCGGCAGTGAGGTCGGCCACTGGCCAGTGGGGTCTCAGGCCACCGGTCCGGCCAACTCAAAAATAAAACCGTCCGAGTTGTTTTTTATATAAATTTTTAAATTTTTTTAAAAAATTGAAAATTCCGCCAAATCAAACAAAGTCCGCCGGACTTTAAAATTTTAAAAGTTGGAGTTGAATACTGTGTCGGGTCCGTACGCAGGGGAAGGGGAAAAGTTTTATTTTGAAAATTAAATTAAATTTAAATGGATTTTGGAATCTGCCGCCCACCCACCACCGGAGCGCCGCCCGGGCGCCACCACAGAGCCACTAGGAGGGTTTTTTAATAGCAGTTTTTTTTCAAATACATGTAACTTTTACCCAGGGTGTCCATTTTTTGACTTCTTATAGTTGTTGGAAAGCTAGTTCTGAGCACTAGATAGTGGTATAGGTTTTGTTCCATGATTTTATAGTTTTGATAGTGTTTTGTTTGGTTGAAGTCAGATGTTTATTTTGAGCTTTGAGAGGGCATATCGGGTGCATACAGAGTCGGATTTTGGACTTCGAATAGTCAACAGAAAGCTTGTTCAGAGAACTACATAGTGGATCAGGTTTGGAGATATTTTGGCATGGTTTATTTGCTGTTTTATTTATCTGAGCTGTTTATGAGTTTCTTTGACTATGGTGATATTGTGAGTTTATGGATGATCGGATCTTGGAGATTTGATGTTGGATTCATTGTATGCTCAGTTGTACATTTCAGATTATTCTCTTTTTGACATAGTTATCAGTACATGGTTGGATTTATATGTTGCATTGTTGTATCTACAAGTTGTGCAATGTTGTAGGCGGTCTATACTTACTTGTTGCACCTATGACTTGGATATGGGTTGTCTTTGCCCATTGATATTTCAGTGTTGATGCATGTTCAGCTTTGGTGGCTTGGTTTAGTCACTTGGTTTGTTGATTTTGTTGTCATGTTAAGGAGATGAGATCGTGTTACCAGGTACAGTCATGATATGAGATATATGTAGTTGACTATGATTATGCAGATATGTGGACATGGTTGGGTTGATTTGTTGGTACATTTGGTGGTGATCATGATGTCATGGATGTTTCTTGTGCACTAGAGACTTTGGCATGTTATGATGGTTTTATGCAGGTGCATTGTTGGTGGTGTTGGAATGGATCCTGATTTAGGTTGTGGGAGTGTATCTTCTTGGGTTTAGGAGATTGGTATCACGATGTCATGGATAGCTTGGTTACACGGTTCAGTGGGAGCTTGTGACAGTGATGGATTGTCGGTGATGGATATGATGGTTTGGCGGTGTATCTTCTTGCTTTAGAGGATGGTTATCATGTTGTCATTGATAGCTTGGATTCACAAGTTTTGTGTGAGCTTATGATAGTGATGTGGTGTTGATTGTGTGCATCATGGTGCCATGGGATTGCTCGATATCACGGTTCAGTGGGAGCATTTGGAAATGATGTGGATCCATTGGTTATTATGGATGGTTGTCTTCAGCAGGTGATCTTTGGTGTCATGGAGGAGCTCTTGGATTCTGTGTGCTACAGTGAGAGTTCTTTGACATCAGGTGTTGGAGATGTTGACGTATTGTTTATGACTTGTTGGTTTTTGACAGGTGATCCTTGGTTGTAGAATGGTTTTGTTATTATGTCATGGTATACTCTTGATTACTAGTTTAGAGTTGTGGCATGGTACATGTTATGATGATTTATTTATGTGATCTTCTTTTGAGAGGTTGTGAGATCATGGTGTCATGTTTATGTTCCCGATTCTGCAGTTGGAGCTATGATTTTGATCTTGGTTGGTTCTCTTTGTATTGAGTACATTGTTCATTTGCTTGGTGTTTAGCATGAATTGATTGGTACAGGTGCTCATGGATACTTGGAGACTTAGGTGAGGCTTGGTGTTCTCTTGTGATTAGAGACATGTTTTTGAGATGATTACTCTTGATGAGGTTTTAGCAGGAAGTCCGAGGGAGCCTACACCTTGGTTGGACGTGAGTTCAACATGGACCAATGAGGATAGTGTTCTTGGTTGAGTCATGATGACTTGGATATCCTGGAGGAGCATTCTCATTCCCCACTCTTGGTCTACTCGGTGGTTCACTTGAGAGGTATTGCCCATTATTCTTTCAGGTGCATTATGTTTATGCTTTGTCTTCTCATGGATATGGATCTTGAGCCATGGATATTTGGTTTCTGAAGGGTTCATTTGAGGAGTGTTGGCATGCTTATCTCCTTGTACATGTTGGGTTTAGGAGATGGTTTATTGGGCTGATTTCTTTGGTTTAGGAATGGTTACTTTGAGTTTGATCTTCTTGTTTTGAGATGCTTACATCCATGTTAGTTACATATGTTATCTTTGATCTTGGCGATTGGATGGATGGATGTTGTTATGGATTTTGTTATGGGGGGTTATGGAGGAGATCATACTTGACACAATTGGCATTTAGAGGTGTGTGTGTAGGAGGACATGCTACAGGTGTTTGGTTTGCAGGTTTTTCTTATCATTGTGGATGTTCCTTGGTACTACATGTTTACTTCTATGAGATGTTGGTAGTAGACTTGGTATGCCTTTGTGATGGTGCCTTTTTTGGGATGTTAACGAAGCGACACATTGAATGCGCTCATTCCAGGTTTGCATTCATCTTGACATTGCCCATGTAGTGGGAGCTCCTGGATGTGTATGTCATGCTTTGACAGGTTTGCACATGGAGTTTGTTATTGTGGTTTATGGGTGGATATGTTGTGTTGGCACGAGTTTACTATGTTATGTATACCTTGGAGGTATGGATAGTTGGATGTGTTGGCACTTGCTGTGAGTGTCATTTCAGCTATGGTTATTTATTCTTGATAGCTACTGGTGCATATTGGATTTAGTGTTTGTGTTTTGAAATATCAGGTTGAGGCAGGTTTATGCTTCTTTGTGACAGTTAGTGTGACGTCTCTTTGGATGTGTTCATATCTTAGTGCAGTTGGCATGGTGGAGGATGGGAGCATTCATGGATGAGATGGTGGTCACCTTGGTTCTTGTTATAGGTATCTTGATGGAGCACATGGAGCACTTGGATTCCTGGATTGTACATGTTGCCTATGGAGTTTATTTGTTACCCCCTTATGCAATGTATACAACAAGTGGGAGATTGTTAGAATTAGGTGTTGTACACCTTGCATAATGTTTGTAATGTTTTATTTATTTATTATGTGTGTGGTGCACCTAGGGGTTTTCTAGGTGAATGTGCATCACAAGGAGTTATAATGTTGGGGCCACTTTGTTGTATGTATCATTGGGACATAATTGTAAAATGTAATTATTTAATATTGGGGAATAATAAAAAATAATAAAGTACCCAATATTAAATGTGGGGTCACATGATGTTGTATGGTTTTGGGCACATGGTTTATGTAATACCACTTGGTGGTTTTGTGGGAGCTTGTTTCTATAAAAGCAACCACAAGGGTAGTTATTAAGGGTTAGACAGGTTGCTGCAGGTTAGCAGGTTGAGCTTGTGCATGTGTGAGGGTTTGAAGCATGGCATGGAGTGTGTGGATTCATGCTTGGTCACATGGAATGCATGGATAGCTTGTGCTTCAGAAGTGTTCATGGAGTCTCTGCAGATGTATTGTAATGGGTTTTCTTTGTTGAATAATACATGGAGTGTGGATGCTTTTGGAGGCTGGGTTTTTCCCTCTTGAGGGTTTTCCCAGGGTATATCTTGTGTCATCTTTGATGGGTATGTTGTCTATTCTCTTGCATGTTGATGCTGAGTATTTTACTTGCATGTTTTCAGATATGGGTTATGTGAAATTGTCATTCTATGGCTGCATAGTTTCCTTACAAGTGGTATTAGAGCTTTGGTTATTGGATTGGACTCCTCTACAATAACCCCTCGTTTGAGCCTATGGGATCATGTTGGACTCCTCTATAATAACCCCTCTTGATTTTTTCTATCTTATATACATTTTCCCGTGGTGGTGACTTTTCACTTGGGGAAAAAGTTTTCAAATGAAAGTAGTGTAAAGTTGCAAAGCAATGCAACTTTTGTTCTGCAACTCGTGTGACCAAACGAACTATTCCAACGTATCCAGTTGGGTACGTTTACGCTAGTAATGGTCCTCTTTCACACCCAAACATGCTAAATCGCTTCGAGCTATGTTCAACAAACAAAATCCCTTATGAGTACAAAGTGCAAAATGGTTGCAATATTCAACAACTTATAAAATTCTTCTCTAAACCAGTGGGATTACGTTGAGACCCTCTACAATAACCTCTCTCAGTTTTTGGTAACTTGGAGACATTTTCCCATAGTGGCAACTTTTCACTTAAGGAAAAAGTTGTTAAATGCACGGAGTGTAAAGTTGCAAAGTGGTGTAACTTTCATTCTGCAACTCGCATGACCAAATGAACTATTCCAATGCATCTAGGTGGGTATTTTTACACTAGTAATTGTCCTTTTTCGCACCTAAATATGCTGAATCACTCCGAGCTACGTTCAATTGACATAATCCCTTAAGAGTCCAAAGTGCAAAATGGTTGCAATCTTCGACGAGCTGTTACTTGGATACCATGATCCTTAAAAATTTCTCATCTAATCCTATAGGACTTTGTTGGGCCCCTCTACAATAACCTCTCTCGGTTTTCACTATCTTAGAGTTTTTTTCCTGCGGTGGCAACTTTTCACTTGGGGAAAAAGTTGTCAAATGCAAGCAATGTAAAGTTGCAAAGTGATGCAACTTTTGTTTTTCAAATCGTGTGACCAAAAAGTTTATTCAAACACATTTGGATGGGTATGCTTATGCTAGGCATGGTCCTATTTCAGACCCAAACATGCCAAATTGCTTCAAGCTATGTTAAATCGACATAATCCCTTAAGAGTCCAAAGTGCAAAATGATTGCAATCTTTGACGAGCTATTACTCAGATACCGTAATGCTTAGAAACTTCTCGTCTATGCCTATGGGATCGTGTTAAGCCCCTCTACAATAACCTCTCTTGGTTTTCACTATTTCAGAGGCATTTTCTTGTGGTAGCCATTTTTCACTTGGGAAAAAATTGTCAAATACAAGTAGTGTAAAGTTGCAAAATAGTGCAACTTTCGTTTTGCAACTTGTGTGACCAAAAAAAATGTTCAAATGCTTCTGGGTGGGTACATTTATGCTAGGCATGGTCCTCTTTCGTACCAATTTTTTTTTAATCACTCTGAGCTATGTTCAACTGGCTGAATCCCTTAAGAGTCTGAATTGCAGTTGGTGTCATCGAATAGTGCACCCTTGCTGAGATGCAAAACTCAACCTACTAGTGAAACATTGGATCCAAATATTCAATAGCCATGACATATGGTTTTTTGTGCTCTAGAGTTATAAAACATGATGTGGCCATAGTTATAGGACCATGTTTCCCAATGGTTTGTCATGTTATTTCACACATAGAAAATGGAAGGAGGTTTTTTTAACTTATTTAAATGATGAATATGGGAGAAATGTGATAACTGCGCATGGGTGGTGCATCCATAAATCAAGCTTATACTGTTGTTCATACACATCTAATATCTTCATAATATCATTAAAAATGACCTGTGCATTGATTTGATTTAATGAGATGTCAAGTGTTGTGATATTAGTAGATGCAAATAAATTTTGTTGGTTGGATCAACAACTATCATGTGTTTTGATCCATGTTCATACAAGTTCATAGAGGTATTTATATATGCCTGTGAGGTTTGAGATATCCACTTGTTCTATAGATACAAATGCAATGATTGCTAAGCTTTAAAATCAAAACCAGTAGTTGTTGGATGCCAACCTCAACCATGAATTAAAAGTAATACATTTTGCTATGATATTTTTTTATGGGAAGGAGCTCTTATAGTTCATTTAAAACCTTTTGGTGTTAAAATCTTTGCCACTAGACAACAAGAGAAATCAAGAAACATGAAGCATACACACAAATACATGAAGTATACACATGAATCATAAAGAATACATGTGAAAACATGAATTATACATTGGAAGCATGAAGCATACATGTAAATACACACAATATACATGAAGTATACATGTGAATAAGTGAAGCATACATGTGAATATGTGAAACACAAGTAATTGAAGCATTGCAAAGGATACAAACCACCAAGAATGGAGCTTATTTACACAATACACATTAGATGGAGCTTATTGAGCAATTGACAGTAATTATTTAAGCATTAGATGTAAAAAAATCCCATGCCTACAACATTAAAGCATACAATTTACACAATATGCATGATAACATCATTCAAGAATGGCAGTAGCAAAATAATATTTTCTTTAATCAAAAAGTTGTAAGGCTATACAATGATATATATTGGAAAAATTATATACAATATATCCAAAAAATCCATACAGGCTTACTACAAAAGAGCCATATGGACATAAAATGTCACATACATATCGATAGTACAAAAAATATGTTCCAAAATGCCACATAGGCATACAACAAACAACCCTAATACATAGTCATTTCCCTCTAGGGGAAGGAAAAAAATCTTGTGTTGCCTTCAAAATTTTGCTAGATGGAGTGCTTGTTGGTTCTCTTGTATTTCAAACACGCTCACTAGACCTCCTCTCTAAACTCCTTTGGAGCTACAATTGATACAATGAAATGTATAGATGTTAATACATAGAAATTGAATTATGGAATGACATATAACAAAATATAGTCACTTACCGCATACAAATAGTCATCATGCACATTTACAATATTACCATGTCCATGATCTAGAGTGACAACCACCTATAGCAACCATCAAGATAGAAATTAAACTACATACAAGTATCATGAAAATGTTCAATAATAGACCATAAAAGAGAAGATATAATGTAAAATCGACTAATCTATTGCATACCTCTCTCAAAGGATTAGAACTAGCTATTGCTGCAATAACTCCATGGTCCATTGTGCCACCAACATTGCTAGGGATGTCTAATGTCAACAATTGAAAATGAAACAAAATTTCTAACCGTCATATAAAGAAGTTCATGTAGTCCCTTTATAATTGTCATAAATGAGCAAAAAATGAAAATGAAAAGAGCAACAATATGATTATCATAAATGAGCAGGAAATAAAAAATGTAAAAGTGCAACAACTTCATAGATAAAAATGCAGAAAAATCATGAATCATGAGTGTAACAACTTTTGAAGGAAGCTAGTCAAGAATGGTGATACTCACAACAAAATTCAATACAAGGTAAAGGTCAATGACAGTTGAAAGAAATTAAAACACAATGTTAAGAAAACTTTGGGAAGTGATGTCAGTTTATGCAACAGTACAATCCCTATTGGTGGTAGTGACCTTACATGAAAGAGTAAATGGTTGGCCTTAGTTGAGACTATAGTATAGTGCTTATAGATCACATAATGGTGAAAGTACTAAGTCCACTGGGATATTCCAAACTCTTGCAAATTCCCAAGTTAAGTGCTCATTGAGATTCAAATTACATATGTTGATGAAGTAATGTTAATGAGGGCATGTTGTCAACATAGTGATAATGCCACAATGAAGTTCACTTGAATTAAGTGAGAATTACCATGTTACTAGTAGCTTTCAAAGGGATAATGGAACATATGATGAATTAGGACATGTCTAGGGTTTTACTATAGCATGTGAAGTTGGTTGTTGAGGTGTGCAACAGTAATGGACAAGACAACTTTGGTCAATAATGAGTGGAAGGAAAGCTTTCTTGTAACAGTACATATGTATAGGATAAAATTTGGATAGAGGTGCTTTAGCATAGAAGGGATAATGGAACATATGGTGAAATAAAAGACCGTACAATGGGATGGGAGTCAAATGCAATAATGGAACATAGAATGGACTAGTAGAGATTAGTGGGATGGTCCAAGAGTGGATCGTAGAATGTAGGGTGAACCATTAGAGGTTAATGAGATAGGATTAGTAGGGAATAAAGGAACATAGGGTGACTTAGGGGAAGATAATGGGAAAAGACCAAGAGGGGATAATGGAACATACAGTGAAATAAGAGAGGGTAATGGGATGGGAATAGAAGGGATTTGTAGACACTAAAAATTAGTCTAGGCCTGTGACTCTAATTTTCTTCATAATTAATATCTTCATCATAATTAAATAATGTTAATTATTTGATTACTTTCTAAAAGTCATTTTTCCTCTATTAATTAAATAACTTTAATTATTTAATTAATTCATTTTAACCTTTATTTAATCTATTAATTAAATAACTTTAATTATTTAATTAATTCATTGTTTAACTTTATTCAATTTTGATTAATTAAATAAATATTATTTATTTAATTACGTCACTAATTAATTTATCCACTTTCTAAAATTAAATAGGTTCTTATTTAATTTACTCTCATCACATTTACGACTATAATTAAATAATCACTTAAATTATTTAATTATTCTTTAACCTTTTCTCCAGTCAATTAAATAAATCTTTATTTATTTAATTTAATGCTCAAATTTTGAATGTTGAATTAAATTATCATTTAATTCATAAAAAGAAATATTCCTAGCATATTCTTCTGTGATTGGATAATCGCTTAGTTATCTAATTAGTCACTTACCACTTAAGTCAAGATTTAATTAAATAAGTCAGTCATCTCCTGATTTAATATCTGATCGTTTCTGACAAATATACTCTTTGTCTTAATTAGTCAGTTATCTAGTTTTATTCTTCTACGTGCAAAATTTTATTAATTAAATAAATTTATTTAATTAATTAATTCATTTGTGCGTTCGAACAGATCGTTTCCTCGTTTCCTCTATGCTAATCTTTATCCTTTACATGCAATCATTATTCTTCTGAGTTTCAAACAGTTTCAACTAAAGATTAAATTATTATTTAATCTTAATCTCCACCTTTTATGTTTTATCACTCATGTTATTATTGAAACAAATCTCAATGCATGTCAAAAATTTTAATCCTAATTGTCAAATCATATTTTAATCTGAGCCTATCATACAAAAACCATGTTTTCTATAAATTGGCTTGACCTTCATCATTATTACTCCTGAAATCTTATGACTGTTGGAAGCAACTTATTTTAGAATCTTCAATGTTTTGCTAAATCATACTATCATAGGATATACTTGCACACTTAAGAGAAAATCTGAGGGCAATTATCATATAATGACAAAATGGAGAAGGACAATCGAGGTTATGCATGGATTACGTAGATATTCAGTGAGATCTTTGTGTTATTTATATTTTAAGCTTTCCATTGTTCTTTGTTGTTAACTTAGGTTAGATTTGAGTTTATTGAATTGTGTTGCTTTAATCTGCTTGTTTTCCTATGTTATATTGTTGAATGAACGTGAAGACATTGTCTTTGAAAAAAATCCATAGAAATTTTATTCTTTTTGTAGGTACAATACGGTTTGACGCATCTGAGGCACAAAATAATGCAATTGATCCTGTGAGCTGCATATGATGAATAAAATGATGCATCTAAGTACCCGTGATGCATCTTGGGTCTTGTGTGATGCATTTAACTAGTATAAAGAAATTTTTGATGTCCAAATTCCTAATTTTAATTTTTAATTACAGTTTTCATTATGACTAATTTGGAGTTTGCAGTGTGTGTTCTTGAGGAGTTAACATAGTGTTTGCAAGACATTGTGTAGAAGAAAAATATACAAACCGTGTTTATAGGACGATTGATGAAGACAAAGTTTTGAACTACTGATGAATTGTTTTATAGAATGCTTGTTGAAGACTAATTTCAAAATAGATTGTTTGATTAGATTAGATAATTATCATTTGGGCTCAAAATTAATCAGTCTACTGTGTTTGGTGTGTTCACACAATCTGTTAGTTTAAAACTTGATTCAATAATTAAAGTATCCTCTCCCCTTGCGCACTTGTGTGATCTTGGCGCACGATAAATAGTTATTGACTCTAGAAATTGGGCCTTGGTGGGAAAAAGTACTCAACCCAAGGTGACTCAAACCGACAATGAAGCTGTTTAGCCAAGCTACTCTCGAAAAATATACAAATGTGAATCCTAATGGAAAACTTAGGATTACAAGTTAAGATTTGTTATGTAGACAAGTTTATCTTGCCTCACGCATAGCCACCTGAACGAGTGTCCTTACTATGAGCCAATTGTTTTTAGTTAACCAAAAACCTTCTATTTGTTGGTGCAAGAGGTTGGACCTCTGAAGCCATCTCACACACTTGCGATTCTTAGTAGAGATGAAATTTTTTCCATGGGAGATTCATGGGAACTAAAACTTGGCTGATCCGTAGAAGTGAGTGTCATGGAGGGGAGCCAATGTGGTCAAGCTTCTAAACATCTGCTATGAATAAGAGTAGCTGGGGAAACCCAAGTGAGAATTCAACAAATATTGTCATTGCCAGCCTTAGGATCGTACTTGTCTTATGGAATTATACATGTTCATGTTCATCAAACTTGAAACAAATTATTTTCTAATTGTCTTTATTTTCCAAAATTTGATAAAGAACAAACTATCAAACCTGCAATTTACCAGAAAACTGCATCTGTTAACTAGAAGGTCACATCTGTCAAAACTGAGTTGAATCTGTGTACTAGTAAACTACATTTGCAAGATAAGTTGTATTTGTTTACCAGTAAACCACATCTGTAGTATTGAGTCACATCTGTTTACCAAAACACTGCATCTCCTTATTGAGTCGCATATGTCAAACCTGTTAACACCTGTGATACTGAAAACCCACATTTGAAAAATCTTGTGATGCATCTAACAGTGTGAGTCGCATCTGTCTGAGCCATATTTTACCAGTAAATAGTTTTTGATACTTAAAATCGCATCTAAGAAATCCTATGACGCATCTAATATTGTGAGTCACATCTTCTAGTCATAGACCCGAGACATAGTTTACAAAAAAGCCACATATGACACAGAGGACTGCATCTGCTAATTTGTGTGACGCATCTGTAAAACTGAACCACATTTTCCTGAGAACTAGAAAACCAAAATTAATTGTCATAGTCCAAAACCAAATAGTCACACCAGTCTCTGATTTATCTTGTCACAGTGACCTTTGAACATAAATCAGAAAGTTTTCTCATACTTTGCACGATTGCATCCTTTATGTATCATTTAGCTATAGCAATAGGCATACTAGTTGTGAAACTTAGTTACATTTTAGGAGTCTTTATTACCTTTAGATCGATCAAAATCTTAAAGGAAAATCACTTTTGTAGACTTTAGAATAGGTCAACTTTCCACACTTTGGATAAACCCTTGCTTCAACAAAAATTGTCATTGAACCTAGTCACTTGTCAATAGAATTTTGTCCTCTACGTGAATCCTTCTAGTTCATTAGTCTAGTTTGGGAGTTCACCTTGTCTTTTGATCCTAGTCCTACAAAGGTTCCTTGACAAAACTAAATTGAAGCCTTGGTTAAACTTTAGGTGGTAGGTAACCTCTTTTCAGAATCCTCCAAAATTGATTACCCTTAAAAGCTTGCTTAAAATTTTGCATATTTAGACACAGTCATCCTAGGATAAGATCATTTTAGACATTCCTTATTTTCCAAAAAATACCAAAAAAATAGTTGCATTCATTCCTTATATCCAGAAAATCCCAAAAACATAGACTAGAATCATACCATCCATAGACTTAGTTTTTGCATCACTTGCACTTTGAGCTTATCTTACATGGTTGAAATAATATCTAAAAGGAAAGAAAGAGAAAATATGGTTGATGCAAACAACTTCATCAATCCATTCTCAAACCTCTTTCAAGGGACATCCTCATTGAGATCTCACAAATTTTTTTTAGAGAAATTCATCACTAGAGACCCAGAAGGACACATAGTAATTGAAGACTTAGATGTTGTTGCACAAGACCCTGAGTTTACCTCTTTTGTAGACGAGTACCTAGAAAATAATCCTCAACAATACTTAGCCAAATTTCTAGCATAAGGTGCCATGTTACCTCCTAGATTTGACATCCATACCTTGCAAAATGCATCTACCCAAGGGACAAACACAATGACTACTAGTGGTTTTATACCTCAAGTAATTGCAACCATACCAATTGGTGTACCTACACAGAGTACCACAAAAAAATGTACGTCACCATTTGGGACATCTAGCATGACACAAGGTCTAAATTTCACCATAGGGGCGTCATCATACAATCCCTTTGGTCCTATTGTTGGGAGAAAAAGACCTAAAATGATAGCTGCTATACCAAGCGTCAACATCACTAGTACCATACCACATACAACTGCTATACCAAGTGTTAACGTCACTAGTGCCATACCACATATAGGGGTCTCAAAAATAGGAAACATACCCTCCATACAACATGGAAGCCAACCCATTCCTTTGCAAAACATCCCCATTCCGAATTAGTTAATTCTAAATCAAAAACCATTCTCTCAAATTCCAAACCAAAACCCATTTTCTAACATTCCAAATCAAAATCCACCCTTCATACCAACACTTAACCAAAATCCATCACAAAATGTTGGATTCTAAAACACGTACATAGACCCAAACAATCCAACTACCACATGACTAACACAAGTTGACGTCTTGCAGACACAAATGCAAGTGCTTCAAACACATATGGATAATATGGCGGTGTCTAACAAGAGGACTTTTCAGCAAAGGACTTATGTCCATTTCCGTTTGATAAAGCATTATACATGACACCTTTCCCACATGGGTATGTTATACCAAACTTTCCCAAGTATAATGGAAAGTGTAATCCTATCGAACACATAAGGGATTTTTCCACAATGTGCATAGATGTCGCATATGACCCCACCTATCTCATGAGATTGTTTCCACGAAGCCTTATTGGAATAGCGCTTGAATGGTTTTCTCAACTTCCATATGGCATAAGATCATGGGGTGAACTTGCTGAAAATTTTATTGAACATTTTGCCTTCAACATTAACAATGAGATCACCATAGCAACCTTGTGTCACACTACACAAGAGGAAGGAGAGAACTTCGTTACCTTCTTCCATAGATGGAGAAGTATAGCCAGTCGATGTCTTGTTGAAATACCTAAAAAATAGAAAGTTACCATATTCCTAGAAAACCTCAACTCAAAATTGAGAAGTGACTTAAGAGTAAATTGTTGCACTTCTTTTGTGGAACTAGTGGAAAAGGGCATCATACTAGAAAAATGTCTCATTGACAAAGGTGAAATCAAGATGCCAAACATAAATCCAAATGTGTAGAACACCCCTAATGATAGAAACAAGTTTTTGTCTCAGAACAAGAACGTTACCAATGATGGGATTGTTGATGCTAAAACCCTACAAGCAGGACTGGTCATTACACTTAGAGGACATAACCCCTCTACCAACAGACTCAACAACATCAATCAAACTCCCAACACTGTCCAAAATACCCAATGACCACAACAACAAAGGAGGTTTCCAAAATGTGAGTTCACTCCCATAGGGGAACCAATCGAATCAATCTTCAAACAATTGTTGCAACACAACCTCATATAGCTTCAAGATCCAAGACAATACGATCTAGGACAATTTAAACCCTTTTGGTGGGATGACAATGCTTTTTGTGATTTCCATTGGACTAAGGGACATAGCCTACAAAATTGCTGACAATTGAAGAAAATGATACAGGATCTTGTTGAGAACAAAACTATTGAAGTTAGTGGACAGAAACAAACCTCCTCAAACATTGATCACAAGATCTTTTATGTTCCCTTACATGACCATGGGAAAGGAAAAGCCTCCAGTTTGGGAAATAAGACCAATACTGTGGCCAACTATGCTAATGTCAAGCATGATTATAGTGGCCCAATCATAAATCACATTCAAGTCATCAATGAGCATGTCAAAACTATTACCATAGAGAAAACTCCTGAGTGTGCTGTTAACATTCGCCAAACCAAGATAACCATCCAAGGCCCTCTATCACAACAACAACCACAGTCTTCCAAGCCTTAGTATAACCTACTTGATCAGTTGGGGAAGACCCCAACACAAATTTCTATCTTGGAATTGTTGTGTATATCACTTGATCACTAATCTATTCTAGAAAAATCTTTGCAAAGCATGACCATCCCCAACAACCTTGATGTCAATTGTTTCCAAGAGATGATAGGATACCTAACCAACAATCATCATGCTACCTTCTCTAAACAAGATTATGCAATCGAGAAGACAAATCATAATGACCATTTGCACCTTGAAGTTCTTGTTCATAAAATGAAAGTTAGATGAGTCTTGGTAGACAAAGGAGCAGGGTTGAATCTTTGCACCTTGAATTTGGTTAAAGTGTTAGGCTTCTTAGAGGTGTGTGTGGATTCTACTAAGAGCATTGTCATTAAGGCATATGATAACGAAGAATGAAAATCTAAAGGAAGTGTAACACTCCCCATCATAATTGGTCCTGTTGTTTTGGATACCAATTTCCAAGTCTTGGATCTCGTCCTCCTATATAACCTTTTACTTGGAAAACCATGGATACATGCTATGAAAGTAGTACCTTCCACTTACCATAAATGTCTTAAATTCCCATGCAATGGCATCAAGATCACAATAGATGGTGACCCTAATCCTTTCCAATATTGCACAAACCTACGAGGGATACCCCAACGACAGGTTCCTGTAAATCATGATGCTTTGTCATCCAATTCATCCTAGTACATCAATCCATCCACTATTTCCAAAACATCCACTTCACAATCATTACCTTCCACTCCTAAGCTCAAGATCCAAGATAAGGGCCGTGAAGAGTATCATATGAAATCATCTTATTGTGTCAGCCATTTGGTTCCTCCTAAATCATATGGTTTACCAGCATCAGATAGGAGACAATCCGTGGTCACTATACACGTCCCTCCCACAATGACTTTCACAAAATGGGGGGAACTAAGTAAAGAATCTATAAATGAAGAAGATGTGACCTCTTGGTTATACAAAGAAGACAATGAAGAACCTCCTCCACCTACTCAGATACCCATAGATCAATATGGAAAAGGTTTCACGATAATGCAAAGAAAAGGATATGATGGACATAGCGGGTTAGGTTTACATTAGAATGGGAGGACTGAACCCATCATTGTTTCTAAGTGGCCGAAATGCCTAGGGCTTAGGTTTCAACCTCTCCAGATAGGCGTTTCTAGTACCACATTGCCTTTACAAGAGGAAGTAAGTGCTTCTAAAGTTATCGAGACATCCAATGAACCATCTGACCAACCCTACTATGATTCTCCCAACTCTAACGAATATGAGTGGGATTCCCTATCCTCCACCTCTATCATGGACCTCAATAAACTATTTAGGGAACTTGACCAAATGCTTAAATCCTCGCAGAATGCACTGAATTCCTATCCACAAATGACTTTGACAAAAGAGGAGGGCTGATGCAAGAAGTTGGGTACACAAAAAGCTCAAAAAGTGGAAGTATATTTGCTGTTTTTCAGAATTTGTCACACTTTGACTGAAAATTTGAGGTACTTACACAATGAATCTTAAAAAAATTAAGTAATATAAAATTTAGCTTTTTGAATCTAGTTTCCAAATATGTAAATTATTCAAATACCCAAATTATAGAAATTAAATTTTGATAGGGATCTATAAAAACTACTTTTTAAAAGTCCCTTTTTTTACGATACCAAGCACGTGTACAAACAACACTTTTTGACCCAAATAAAAGTATTTTGCTAATTCCTTTTTGGAAAAGAGAGCTAACAACATGAAGTTTGGTCTGGAATTTTTTTTGTAATTTTTGGTTGAATGTTTTTTTTTTATTAAATTTTTATTGGCCTTAATTGTTGTTTTTAAAAATCAACGTGTACGGACAACATAATTGGACCTAAAGTAAACATTTTTTGAATATTTTTTTTTTTCATTGTGTAGAGAATTGTCTGAAGTTTGATGCCATATAATTTTTTTTACAAAAAACTTAACCAAAAAAAAGTTATTAAAAAACAAGAAAAGCCTGATATTTTAAGTTTAAGGACTAGTTTGCTTAGAAATTAATTAAAAACTAGCAAACATAATCCAATATTAATAAAAATTATATATTTGGAAAGTAGACATCATGTTCTCTAATGGGTTTTAATTTTATAGATTGATTCAGAAAAGAAGTCCATCAACCATGTTGTCAAAGTTGGACATTCTTCTTCAATCTGTTTTAGTTTTTTAGTTGCAGGTCAAAGGCTAAGGCTAGGATTGCCAAGCCTTTCCCAAGCCTAAAACCAGGGCTGGATGTGGTGTGGGAATTCAAATTTTAAATAACGTATACGCGTTACAAAAATGCGTACGTTTTATTTAAATGAAACGCGTACGTTTTATTTAAATGAAACACGTACGTTTTATTTAAATGAAGCACGTACATTTTATTTAAATGAAACGCGTACATTTTATTTAAATGAAACACGTACGTTTTATTTAAATGAAATGCATACGCATTTAATAACGCATATGTGTTATCTATTTACCTCTCATACATGTTATAAAATGTGTACGCGTTCCTAGAACATAACGCGTACGCATTTCTAATATAGCCGTTTTTTCCTAATTTAAAAAATATTGGTAAAACATGATTTTCTTGTAGTACGGTCCGAAAGTGTCATTTTCTGTGTTTTTTATTGCAAATTTGTCTTGTGTAGGGCATATTCTATTCAAATTGTTGGAAGAGACAAAGTGCAGGTTGAATTTTCTGAAGTGGAATCAAGTACAAGAACTTTTTAGAAGAAGATTTAGAAAAAGAGAATTTTTGGATGTACTCATGATGTTTTTGTACTTCAGAGTTTATAGAAAAAATGATCTTCATAGTACATAGTTTAATTTGAATATTTGAAGGAGGTGGCAATTTGAAAATAAGTTTTTTGAACTATTTTTTTTGTCATCAAAAAGGGTTTGGTAACCATGGGTGATAGGAAAAGACAAAAAAAGAGACGTAGAAAGTTAATGACAGTCGAAGAAATTCAAGCAAATAAAGATAAGGAGGCAAAAAGACAAAGGGAAAGGAGATAAAGGATTCATCAAATGAAATATTTGAAAGCATCTAGTTCCAAGAATGTTCAAGAGGAAGCCATGAATGATGAAATGAATGTTGATGATGCAAATGTGGAGATGGTGAATATGGAAGAAAATGTAATTAAGAAGAAAAACCCTACTATGCCTTCAACTTCAACTTTGAATGATATGCAAACTACTTTGGGTATGTCTTCAAATCCACCTCCCAATGATATGGAAAATGCACCTATTCAAACAATCTATCCAGGTATGTGTTCAAACCCAAGTTTTGATAATATTGATATTGTTTGTTTAGATGAAGCTGGATACACCATTGATGAGATCAATAATATTAGGCTTGAAACAATGCAGAAACAAAAAAAATGATGAAATTATATCTTATGAGTTATATCTTATGAGAATGAAATCCCTAATATTGATGAAAATGAGATTGAAATCCCTCATATTGATGAAGATGAGAATGAAATCCCTTTTACATTTGAAAATGAAAATGAAACCCCTTGTGTGAATGAAAATGAAACTCCTTCTATGGGTGAAGGTGAAAATGTTTTTTTTACAATTGAAACAAATGTGCTAGATAACCTTCGTGGTAAAGTTTTTTTGAGACAAATTAGAACTTATGGAAATAAAATATATAAAATGTTTTTTTATAGAAAAAAATTAGGATTCCAATGTCAACTCATGATGCAATTGATGAGAATGTTGAAAATGAGAAAAGTGACGAAAAAATTAGGTTTTTTTGTAAAATCAAAAAAGAAAGATGATTCAGTAGAACAAGTCATATCTAGTGTTGCTAATGCTATTGATGTTATTGGTAAGAAAATTTGATTGAAAGATAAGAATGTGGCTCGTCGTGCAATAACAACTGCTCTAGTTGATAAAACACTTCAAATAAAAGAATGTTAAGTAAGATTAGTAAATGTGTAAAAGTAAATCCTAGAACTTTGATAAGAGTTGCTAAAATAAGAGAAAGTATTGAAAATGATCCTATTAATCAATGTTGGAGTTTTAGTGGTAGACTCCCAAGATCAGACATGAAATTAACTAATGAAATTAAATCTTTAATTGATAAATTTTGGCATGATAATACAAAAGTATCACCTAACATTAGAGATGTCTTAAAATTAAGGGTGGGTTCCAAAATTCGTGAACCTCATCCAAATGATCTCTTAGATATGACTCAAACTGAATTATATAATTTTTTTTAGATGCTTCAATCTTACCATTGAATATTAAAATAAGTCAAAGATCATTCGAAAAGTGTAAACCTTGGTATGTTAGAATTAATAAGCAACGAATCTCTTGTTGTTGTAAGACTCATGTACAATTTCGTTATTATTATGATATATTTTGATAAATACGATGCAATTTGCATGCTAACCAAATTATGCAGGACATTTGTGGCATTAATATGCCACCTGAAAGAATCAAAGATTTTATAGCAGGTTTGTTTTGTGATCCCTCTTTAAATGGAAACTCATTTTTTTTAAAAGCATGCATTTCTAGAGAATACGATAGATGTGGTAACTTTTCATTATTAGGAGAATGTATGCATGAAAGTAGTTTAGATGAATTTGGACAACAATTAGTGGATGTAAAAAAATTTAAAAATGTTGAGTATTCTTTAAAAGATGGAAAAATTGGAAAACATGTTGAGCTAATTATGGAAAAAGTTAGTGTGCATGCTTTTATTAATGAATTTAAAGATAAGTTTGTACCTAAATATGTTCAACACTCTCATAATGCTCATTGGCTTGATAATCAATTCCATTTATGTAAAAACACATTCCCAATTGGATCTATATTGTCACTTGTTGATTTTGCTGAAAATTATACTCTTGCTCCACAAGAAGAAATTCAATCACAGTATTATAATTCAATGCAAGTAGCTATATTTGTTCACATTATTTATAAACACGCAGAAGATAGTACATAAGATAATAGAAATGTTTTGAGAGAGTACCATTTTTATGTAAGTGATAATTGATTACATTCATTTGAGTTTGTACAATATTGTTTTGATATATTTTATAAAAATTTAAAAGAGAGGAATTTAAATGCTAGAACATCTCATATGGTCAGATAATTGCACGGGTCAATTCAAAAATGCTAGAATGTTTCATTGGTTATGTAGAGTTCATAAGGAAAATAATATCCAACACATATGGAGTTTTTTTGAAGTTGGTCATGGTAAGGGAGAACACGATGGAGCAGGTGCATGTGTGAAAAGAGCTCTTGCTAGAGAGCAACTAAAATTTGAGGATGCTACGAAATTTAGAGATGCACGTGCAATTGTAGACTGGTGCAATACCAAATTATCTACAAGAACAAGTGAGAGCTCAATAATTTGACACTTCTTTTGGTTAGTTGAAGAAAATGATATTTTTCCTTGACAAGATTGTGAAACAATTAATGGATTTGCAAAATGGCATTCGTTTAAGAGTTTGAATGCAAACACATGGACAATATGGACAAGGGATTTGGCATTCTTTTGTCAATTTTGTATTGCAGGTGATTGGGAGGCATGTGAAAATACGGAATGGGTCAAACAATGGCAATAAAGAGCCTTAATGCCTACATCGACACATGTTCAACATGGAACGAAAATTGAAGATAATCAAGTGTTCGCATCAAATGATTATGATCATGTTTCGGATCTTGTACAAGAAGGTACATTATTTATTGAGTTGAATTTTGTATGTATGCATGTTTATATGTGAATTAAATATAATTCACTCTGATTGAATTTTGTATTTATTTTTGTAGGACATGTGTATGCTGTTGTTGCACCTGAGGGGAATGAAGAGGAGATAGATTACTGGGTGGCTAGATGTGTTGAGAGAAAACATAAGTTGGTACATCCTAGAGTGGATGATGACAACTTTGAATATCCAATTGGTTCAGTGGTTTTTGTTGCCACCTGGCTTCAAAAATATTTGATGAGAAAGAATGGCTTGCCTGCATTTGAAGATTATGAAAGACACAAGAAGATTATACATTATTCACATTTGATTTTGGAAACCAATATAAAACTGTTAGATATCAAAGGAGGCCTACTAATAAATTTTTATGGACACTTTCAATGGATTATCATGAGACAATCATAGATGCATTAAAAAAGAGAGAGGATGTAGATGGTACAACAGAGTAAATAAATATTGGTAAGTATATCTAGTTGTTTATATAGTTAATTGATTTATATATATTTGTATTTAATCATTTCCTAATTAAAGTTTAATATCATTTTTTGTTTCAGATCTCCCAAAATTATATGCTTTACAAAAAAGAGAGGAGATGCACAAATATTACAATGGAATTTGAATCTAGAGACAGGTAACTATATATAGTTCTAGATACATTTAATTGATAGTATAAATTCATTCTCTCAACTCTCCTTAATCCACCCTCTTGCATCCCCTTAAGCCATCCTCTTAAAGGACCCTTAAGTCATATCCTCTCGCATCCCCATAATCCATAATCTTGCATCCCTTAAGTCACTCTCATAATTCCCCTTAAGTCATCCTCTTAGGGCCTATTAAGTCATATCATAAGTTTCATGACATGCATCCCCTTAATCCACTATCTTACATCCCTTTAATCCATTCTATCTTACTTGGGCCTAATAAGATATCCACCCTTTCATATAAGATCCACTTTACATCCCCTTAAGCCATCCTTTAAAGGACTCTCTATAATTTTTAATCCACCCTCTTGCATCCTTTAATTCTTAACCCTAAACCCTAAACTTACATCCTTCAAGTCATTCTACAATCCCTTAATCCACCCTCTTGCATCCCTAATCCATTCTCTTACATCCTTTGAGTCATTTTATCAACTCTTAATCCAGATCCTCTTTCGAACACCCTTTTCATTCCCTTCAAATCCCTAATCACCTCCTTCAATCTCCCCCTCTTCTGCATCCCCTTAATCCATCCTCTTAAAGGACCCTTAAGTCATATCCTCTTACATCCCCATAATCCATCATATTGCATCCCTTAAGTCACTCTCATAATTCCCCTTAAGCCATCCTCTTAGGGCCTTTAATCCATATCGTAAGGTTCATGACATGCATCCCCTTAATCCACTATCTTACATCCCTTTAATCCATTCTATCAACTCCCCTTAATCCACCCTCTTACATCCCCTTAATCCATCCTCTTAAAGGACTCTCA
Organism: Sequoia sempervirens; assembly: GCA_007258455.2. Classification (NCBI taxonomy): domain Eukaryota; kingdom Viridiplantae; phylum Streptophyta; class Pinopsida; order Cupressales; family Cupressaceae; genus Sequoia; species Sequoia sempervirens. The sequence goes on along the minus strand of VDFB02139736.1, from coordinate 12,071 downwards.
TAATTCCCCTTAAGCCATCCTCTCAGGACCTGTTAAGCCATATCCTAGGGTTCATGAGATGCATCCTCTTAAACCACCCTCTTAACTCCCCTTAAGGCATTCTCTTAAGACCCCCCTTAAGCTATATATCCTCTTAGGTCCCCTTAATCAATCCTATGGCAAACATCTTTTGAATTTGTATGGAATTTACTATATACTGTTCTTTTCTCGCATGAATTTTTTTCTTAAATGTCTCATAAAAATTGTAGTTACTTACATTAATTATTTTTGTAGGTTCTCATCAAGTCGGTCTATGAAGTGATTGTTGAATTGAAAAATTATTTTATCAAGAGACTATGCAAATATCAATTTTTGGTCTTCACCTAAAAGTTGATAAGTTTTAATTGTATCTACATGCACATATATGTTTCATCATATTATATAGTTGTAATAAATATCTTGATATACATTATATATGTTTGTTCGATGTCATTTTTTAAATATCTTGTTCAAATTTTATAGATCATACATTTCATGTCTTGTATTTACCAAATTTATATAATTATTCAATTGTATAGATTATACATTTTATACATACAAGGAGATAGTTTTTTTGTTTATTGATTCAAATATTTGCTATCTAATTGAAAAATAGTTAAAATTACTTGCCCTTAATTTATTATGAATATGATCTAAACTATTTAAGGAATGTTTTAATTTGTCACCTAACCATGTGATAAATTATATATATTCAATTTGATTCTAGATAAGAATTTATATAGTGCATGTAATACTTGAAAATTAGATAAAATATAAATATAGATATGCATGAGTGCATATAATCATGAAAATGAACATAACATGATATCATAATTGACTATATATATAATCATCATATTAAAGTCAACTTATATAAATAAACACAAATATGATAATAACATGTTCAAAGTAAAACTAGAGATAGATAGTCCATAAAATTTATATGTCAAGTCCAACACATATATTTAAATAAAACTAGAGATCTATAGTCCATAAAATATAAAACCATCTAACTTTCAGGTTGATCGGTCAAATCAAGTCTCCTCTTTGTTCCATGTCGACTAGATGCACCCGCATCATGCTATAAAAGAGTACAAGAAACTTGAAATTAGATTTAAATTTATTTAGAAATTTTGATATAATTAAACATATTTAAACTTGAAAATATAAACTTTTAGATAAAAATAAATTTAATTAAATATCTAGTAAATATAGTAAAAATGATTTCTAGTATGCATAAATTACCATATGATCATGTGAATCTGTAACTAGAACATTTTCTTCAATGGGTAGCATAACTATCACTTGAGAAGATGAAAATGCCTAATCTACTATATCCTACATATTCATATAAAGCAAACAATATGTGAAAATCTCAAATATATATATATATATATTTAAAATGTCCATAAAAATTGTATAGGAGATTTAAAGTAAAGTTTACAACCTCGAATGATATGACCTCATGATCACGCACCTGAGATTTCCCATGCATAAATGTTGATGATGTCTCAGGTGTGCGGCCCGCCATGGGTATCTCATGAAATTTCTGCATATAGATGTACAACAGTTCGTATAGATCATTGACACATGTGTATGTAAATGAAAAAAATAAATTAGATCTATGATGTGTATTTAATTTAAACTTAACAAACTTTTGAAAGCACACACCTAAGCTGATGATGTCTCAGGAGCGCTCACCACTGTAACTTGTGGTTGGTCAGTACTAGGTATCGTATGACCTCCCTGCATCTAGATATAATGTATCAAAAAGTATAAGGGCACCTCACTATTTCCATGTGGTGGATTATCAAACACCATCCACCAGCTATTTGCGGGTGCCTACACCATAAAATTGAAATTCATTTTTTTGTGGGTGGAATGGGTTGGTTTGTTTGGGGGTTAATAAAATATTGGCACATGGCTTGTTTGTTAATTTTTAGGTCATTGATTTCTTTATATGATAATCCATTCACATAGAATTTTCTCCTCTCTTCTCTCCATTGATGGAACCTAACTAGGTCCGCATCAATAGATCGAACAAAATTGACAATAGTTTGCATCGTAGATGCAAACCGTGCGAGATGGGGAGGGACTCTAGGATCATTTTTGATGAGATCTATATTTCCTTGAATGACAATGAGGTTTGATTGAATATTCTCTCTTAATTGATCTTCATCAACTTCAGGAGGGGGTGAGGGGTTAGGTGGTGGAGAATGTGGAGGTGTGCTAGGTTTTTGTTCATGTGGTGGATTGGGATGTACATGATCTATAGGAATTTCTTGATTAGGCATAAAATACTCTAAATTAAACATTGGATCCATGTGAGCAATGATATGGCAACTGCATGTTAAACAATTAAAAAATATATATCAACAAACTAATTAAATAATGCACACAATTTGAAAGTTATTTAAAAATCACATTGAACATGCACAAATTCAAAATATATTTCATTTGAAGTCCATTTGATTTATAACATTATAAAATACATAACATTAAAGATTCATAGCATGTACACACATTAAATTGAGTCTAGTGTGGGGTTGTTAATATGAAGGGTAGAAATGAAATTATGGGGTTTTATTAAAATTTATTTAATCTCATTCATTATTTTCAAATAATACTAAAGATAAGAATGAAAAATTAATAGAAGACATTGAAAGGGACACATAGATATATGCTAGTGACCTAATTGCAATGTACAAAATATAAAAAAAGATGAGTGGCCAAGCTCTATTCACCAAATTGATCCCCTTAAGAAATGCCAAATTCCCCCTTAAGACATCAATTTACGATTTAGGGTGATAGGATGGCTTAAGGGGATCTATGTGTAGTAAGGTTCTAGGACAAAATGGTCCATGGCTTAAGGGAATAAAATTTGGTGGAGTTTCCTAAGGCAACCAAATTTCATTTTAAGGTCCTACAACAAAATGAATAGATGTATTAATCAAGCATGACATAGAATTTAATTAAATCCGAGGACATAAATTGATTTATCTAAATTCTCAAATTTCATGATAAGAGACACAAGATCTCTATAGTGGGACAAAGTATTTAAGAAGAAATTATAAGTTTAACACTAACATTAAAATTTATAATCTCATTCATTGTTTTCAAAGAATACTAAAGATAAGAATGAAAAATTAATAGAATACATTCAAAGGGACACATAGATATATGCTAGTGACCTAATTGCAATGTACAAAATAAACAAAGATGAGCTTGAGCTCTATTCACCAAATTTTGAGAACTTCTTTTATACCCTTAAGAAATTTCATATTAGGACCCCTTAAGACATCGATTTACGATTTAGGGTGATAGGATGGCTTAAGGGGATCCATGGCTTAAGGGAATAAAATTTGGTGGAGTTGCCTAAGGCAACGAAATTTCATTTTAAGGTCCTACAGCAAAATGAATGCTAAATTAGGGTTTAGGGTTTAGATAAATAGAGATTTGATGACATGAAAACATATAGAAGACACATGAATAAATTTTTACAAGTAAACGAGAAACCCTACCACCTAAACTTAGTGCTTTGAATAAAATATGTGACATTCTAGGAATAGCTTCAATATATCAATAGTTAATAATTTTAGATTTCAATTATAAGTAAGTTGTTGAGTTATGATGGATTTTGAACCTATTTGAACCTCTAAGCACTCTTGGATGATTTAAAAAGGAAGAGGGGATCTAAAGTGATTTAGACCCAATTTTTTTTCTAATCATATATTTTTTGAAACTTTTCTATGGCATAGACTCTTCCTTTGAATATTTATATAAATTCTAGACATGCATGGGTTTTCAAAAAAGAACCTACCTACCACTAAGTGAGGAATCAATTGATCAATTCAATAAATAAATAATATTAGAAAATAAACCTTTGGTTATAGAATTGACTTGTATTTATGAATCATCTATCAAGTTTTTCAAAAAAGTAATTTGAATTTTCCAAATTGAAATGTTCATGCTACAAGTTAGCTTTCATACACTAGTTTAGAGAAAGTACAACATTTAGTTTTCCTAATCTAGAACAATGCCACTACACATGAGAGTTAAAATAGGAATTAGAATACACACAACCTATATATCTTATGAATAACATCCTATAAATTAAGGCTTAAATAAGATCATAATGCATCCTTACATAATTCACAAAGGATCTCATCCAAATAAAAGAAATGGGTAGAAATCATTCATGCTTCACATTTTAATATTTATTTGATTTAATAAAATTTATGTGTCTAGATCTATCCATATTGCACATAGTCTAGATTAACAAGTATGACTTGCATTTCTATGTTTTTTTAAGAGAATACATCATACACTATATAAGCTAACAACATTGATATAGAGTGATTACATGCTCATATCAACTAGCATAAAGATATATGAACTTATTAAATCAAGCCCATAGTTTCACATAAGGTACATTATTTTACTTCACTGGTACACTTTCTCAAGTTAAATTATACAATCATGAAGTTTTCTAAGATAAAATTAGCTATCAAATTTATATTATGTGAACATATTATAATTAAATCAATTTGTTGGTTAATATATAGATCTATGCATTGATTGTTTGTACCTCCTTTATTAGTCAATTATGAATTTCATTGGTAGCTGTGTCGATCACCAACGACATACCAAAGTGTACCTAACCTATGGACTATATTTTGTGATCCCTCCCTACAAGTTATGTCATCAAATCTTACTACACATCCTTATTTTACCTCTTCTATTATATCACATGCCCCTAATATTGAACTTTTCATCACTTCCACCCTAAATAAACTAAGAACCATGAGTGAGAGTGAAAATCATACAAAAAAGGTTATGTCAAATATAAAAAGTAATCTAAACCTCCTTGAGGAGCCCTAATTTAGGGTTTTAGGTTTACGTTTTAGGGTAAATAGCTCATTTTAGGTTTACATAAATTAGGGTAAATAGGGTTTTAGGTTTACGTTTTAGGGTTTAGGTCCAAAGATTAACCTGTGTAAATGAGTTTTTAGGGACCTATGCAAATTTTGTAACCTAGGGTTTTCATTTCTAAGTTAAATGTGTCCAATTTAGGTTTAGTTTTTATGGTTTTCAATTTTCAATTTAAATTTTTTTATTTCGTTGACGTTTTTGGTTTTTTAAATGCAATTAAAAACTATAAAACATTGAACTAAAACACACTAAACAAACAAAAATTGAATACTAATTACAAAACAAAAAAACAAGATATAAAGCAAAAAAAAAGGAAGAATTCAACCAACCTGGAGGTCAATGAGGTTGGTTTTGTTGATGGGAGGAGGTGGCAGTCAAATTTTTCTTCAATCAAGGCCTTTCAAATGCATACGCGATCTCCTCTGTTCTTCTCAGACGCAAACAAAAATGGTGAGAAAAATGAAATACAGTCGCTTATTAAAAAAATACTTTCAAAAAATACGTACACATTTCGGTTTGCGTACCCGAAGCTAAACGCATACGTGTTCGGTTTCAGGTTCGGGTACCTGATCCCTAATGCATACATGTTTCTTGCAAAACTTTTTGCTTTGCCCGAAATTTCCCCTCTTCGTGTACCCAACTTCTTGCTTTTACCCAGGAATAGTTTAAACATTACCATTGGGAATCCCTTGATCCTACCTCTTGGGAACCTGACAAATCCACTTCTAATAACCAAACCTTGACAATAAGCCCATCTCAGAATCTACCTATGCCCAAGAAAAAGAGTAAGGAGGATTTGGTAAGAAACTTTTGTGACTATGTCAACAACTTAGCCTTTACCTTCACCCCTTTGAAATTTGATACTTCTGATGATGACATGCCCTTAGTACATCCCTAGCTTATAGATTGGGATCAACAAGATAGCCTTGTCTTAGATATCTTTGAGAACAACAAAGCAATAGCTAAGTTCCTGGGACTACGAGAAGGCATACCTAGTGTTGACCATAAGGTTGGATTTACCATAGACTTGGATAACATGGCTTATTTTGGGGAATTTGTTCAACCCTGCAATTGCAAAAATAAGAAAAACAATGAAAAAAATAAAAATGACGAGTCCCTAGGTGAAAACTGGAAGGCACCTTTGGACCATGAAAAAGCAAAAGATAAGGACACATCTGAGGGCGAAAACCTCTCCGATTCACCCAAGGATGGAGGTTTGAACATTCTCCCTGTTGCTCAGGAAAATTCACCAATGTTAGTTGAAGAATCTATGGAGAACAACATAGGCACTGAAGATAATCCTTAACTATTCTATTTTGCAACATCTTTGACAGAAACAGAGCAACCTGAATTTCACAACTTCTTCACACAAAGACAGATCAAATTTTCATGGTCATATGTCGACATGTGTAGATTGGATCCTAAAATAGTATTACATCATTTTCCACTACAACTAGGTACTAAACCCGTGAAGTAGAAATTAAGAAAAACACACCCATAAATTGCTTTATTAGTCAAGGCTGAATTAAAGGAACTGTTGGATGTCGACTTTATTAGATCAATTGACTATGCAGACTGGATTTCCAATACTGTACCAGTGACAAAACCAACAGGGGGCATCCACATCTATATAAAATTAAAATATATAAACAAAGCATGTCCTAAAGATGACTTTCCTCTGTGGAATATTGACATGATTGTTGACCTAACAACAAGATATGAAATGTTATCCCTTATGGATAGTTTCTCAGGATATAATCAAATTAGAATCGCACCTGAAGACCAACATAAGACAAATTTCACTTGTCCATGGGGAACTTATTGTTGGAACGTCATGCCCTTTGGACTTAAAAATGTTGGAGCAACATATCAATGAGCCATGACAACTATTTTTCATGACCTCATAAACACTCTCATGGAAGACTATGTGGAAGATCTAATAGCTAGATCATTAACAAGGGATGATCATTTACAAGTCTTAGATAATATTTTTCAAAGACTAGAAAAATACAATGTGAGGCTAAATCCAAAGAAATGCGTATTTGGTGTGAAATCAAGAAAACTTCTAGGACATATCATTTCTAGATGAGGCATTGAAGTGGACCCAGCAAAAGTGAAAGCTATAATGGACATGCCTCCACTAGCCAATATAAGTCAACTAAGGACACTACAAGGGAGACTATAGTGTATTAGACGATTCATAGTGCAGTTAGCAGATAAGGCACATCCCTTCCAGTAACTACTCAGAAAAGGGGTACCTTTTGTATGGACAGATAAATGCCACAATATTTTCAACTGATCAAGGATTACCTACTCACACCACCAGTGTTAATGCCACCTACAAAGGGACAACCTTTGATACTCTACATTTCAGCAACCGCATCAACACTAGGAGCCTTGCTCGCACAAAGTGATAATAAGGGTCATGAAAGGGAAATATACTATATCAGCCACACTTTGGTAGGTTATGAGCTCAATTACAGTAACATTGAATGTGACTATCTTATAGTAGTTTTTGCTACTCAAAAACTTAGGCACTACATGTTAAACCACCAAAAAATGTTGTTTGCAAAGATAGATCCTTTGAAATATCTCCTCAGTAAAGCGTCATTAACAGGACGACTGGCTAAATGGGTAATGGTACTTAGTGAATATGATATCTAGTATGTAGAAAGAAGAGCTATAAAATGACAAGTTATGGTTGATTAGTTGGTAGACACACTGATAAAGGAAGATTATCCTTTGGTTTTAGATTTTCCTGATGAGTTCATCTTCACTCTTGACACAGGAACGATACGAAAGTTATAATTTTATGGGTCCCACACAAATCATGGCTTAGGGACTGGCATACTATTTATCACACCACAAGGTGATGTTGGAAATATGATGCCATTTAATTGAAAATCCTAAACATTAATTATTTCATGTATCTCCTAAGTTCTTGGAATGTGTTCAACAACACTAAGATTAGGATGAGATTAATTATTTGGATGAAATAAATCATGAAATTGACATTTGTAGTTATTCCTAAATAATAAGAACATGTGGGTGCACACATGGTAAGGTGACACTCACCTTGTGTTCAGTTAACTATTCAGAGTAAAAGAACACTTTTGAATGCATGTAAAGATCCCAGGAGTTAGGGTTTGATGTTTGCATGCATGAAGTTCAGTTCAGTTCAATTCAATTCAATTTAGAATCAGTTCAATTTAGTTTAGTTTAGTTTAGTTTAGTTCAGTTCAGTTCAGTTCGGTTCAGTTCAGTTATGGTGCAGTTGTCTTCAATTAGTTTCAATTGTATGTTAGTTAACTTCAGTTAACTTGAAATGCATGGCTAATAACTTGAGTTGTATGAAAGATAACAGGGACTACCTCCAGTTAACAGGGGATGACCATTCTTGCATGAATGGTGTTGAGTAAATGTTTTAGTTAACAAGAAATCACTTGGAGCCAACTTGGGCGCCTAAGATACTTTCTTGGATTTACCTCTCTTGCATGTTGGGATATTTTGGAAGGCTTAGTTAAGTAGGATTACTTATGGGTGCCAACTTTGAGGAAGAGCTTTGGAATTATCACCGAAGTGAAGGATGAGTTGTAGCTTCAATTTGGGATGCCCAAATGGATGAAGCACATGTTTTAGCATTGTTCTTCACATGATAACCCTATTTGCATGAGATAGGCGTACCTTTTATGGATAGGGCTTGTGCATTGTAATTGTAACTCATGTTGAGTTTACAAAGCTGATTAAAGCCTATATATCTCAAGCAAGTTGAATAGAGTTATCATAGTTTTTATTGCAGGTTGTGAAGAAGATTGGTGAAGGTAGAAGAAGCATTCTCAAGCAATAATTGGAGCTATTGTAATTCATAAATTGAATAATAGAATGATTATTGGTGGAGTTTTTTCCTGAAAGGGTTTCTCCACGGTACATCTTGTGTAATCTTTCTAATATCCTATCTAGTTCTTCTATCAACTTTTTTCGACATTCTACAATAGTAAAATGGAATAATCAAGATAATCAACCACAAAGAATAAGTAACAAAAGGAAAAGCTTATTTAGATCAGAAATATTAAAGTTTTATAGAGTATTAAGCTAAGAAAACACCTCATTTTTCAACAGGTGACACTATTCCTAAGTCATTTAGGATTGTGTTTCCATGCACCAATAATATAGCAGAATATGAGGCTCTTGTAATAGGATTACACATTGCAATCAAATGGAATATGAAGCACCTACAAGTTTATGGTGATTCTCAGCTGGTAGTCCAACAAGTTAATGATGACTATGAAACCAAAGATGAAAAGCTGGCCCCATAAAAGCGGATGGCAGATAGTTTGAAACAATATTTTGACAAGATCATTTTTTATCAAATACCTCACATTCAGAATAGGGTAGTAGATGCAATGGCAACTATTGCTTCACTCTTGGACATACCTAGCAATGTGCCTAAATTCAAGTTTTTGGTAGAATAAATTTTGGTCACTACCTTTGACATCCCAAATTCAGAAATGGTGTGTGAATTTGTTGGTCCCAATTCCCCATGGTAAAAAGACATATATGACTACCTCCATGCTGAAATCCTACCTCTTGACCTTTCAAATAACCAATGTAGGACATTTATTCATAAGTTAGCTAAGTATACCATTGTTGGAGATACCCTTTATAGACATACCCTAGACAATACCCTATTGAGATGTCTCGATACTAAAGAAGCACAAGAAACCTTGTGTGGGGTACATGAGGGTATATGTGGATCCCATTCTAGTGGTCCTACCTTAGCTAAGAAGATTATGAGACTGGGCTATTATTGGCCTACAATGGAAAAGGACTCATATATCTTTGTCAACACACTACTGAAATTGACACCATTTTTTGACTGATGTTCGTCGGTGGTTTGAAAAATATTTGTCGGAGTAGCGACGAAATGGTGAAAACATTTTTGTCACCCATCCAATGACGAATTAAATGTTGAAAAAATGGCACAGATTCGTCGATCGTCGGCATCATAAAATGGCTTGGATTTTTGTCAGAATATCGACGAAATGGGCGTTGAAAGAACACTAGAATTTTGTCGCCAGTTTGATGAAATAGGAAAGTATTTACAACGAAGCCTTCATCGCAGCTAAGCAACTTCATCAGACCTTTTATGTGGTTCGTCAGTGATGTACGTCGAAATTACGATGAAAAGGGAAAGGAGTTACGACGAAGCCTTCGTTGCAGCTAAACAACTAGGTCAGACCTTTTTCTGTGATTCGTCGGTCTACTTCATCGCAATTACAATGAAATGGACAAGGAGTTACGATGAAGCCTTCATCACAGCTATAGAAACTTCATTGGACCTTTTCTATGATTCGTCGGATGTGTTCATCAAAATTTTGAAGAAAACAATGCAATTTTTTTTTTTAAATATTCGTTGAAATGTATGATCGGTGAGAGATCAATCAAGTCACGTCCCTTCGTATTCAAATCTCGGGAAATTATTTTATTCGAGCTCTAAACTATTCAAATATTAAGGATTTAATTAGCTATAAGATGGAAACTTGTTGTTTAGACATAATCCATCATCTTTTACATATCTTAATTCACTTCTAGCGCTTCAGATAAATTTGTGTAAATGAGAAAAAAATGTGAATCTTTTATGACAAAGAAAATTCTTAAAAGGAGGCCAGAGAGAGAAAAGGGTAGGGGGAAAGAGAATGCTTGAATGTATAACAAAGTATAACATTTTGATCATTATAACAATGAAACAAATCTTAAGTTTGAAGCATTAATATCATTTACAACATTTATGATCAAGAATGAATGTAAGTAGAGAAAATTTTGCATACCTGCAGATGGTACAAAATTTCATGGTTAAGTCGAAGCCTCCCATCAACAACAAGATCCAAATATCCGTGTATCTATCTCAATCAAGCTTCTAAACCTTCAGAGCTGTCTTTTTCCACTAACCAGTTATGCACAAAAGTCAAATTTTAGAGTTATGTCACCACTAAAAATAGAAGAAACAGAGCTTTGAAACCAAATCCACACACAACACAATATGGTATTCATACAAAGCCATACAAACAAACTAAACTCAGAACATTGGAATGAAAACAACTTCAAATTATGATGTAGAGCATGGATTCAGGGTATAAAGAATCATTTTTCTGCCACCATAGTGAAAATTTAGCACTTTCTTTCATCTTTGCATATTGGTTTGATGCTTCAAATGATGCATTTCTTATATTGAAAAGTGCATTACCTTATTGAGCTTCTCTTTGTTTCGAGAATAGTTTAATATTCTCTACTTAACAGGGCCAACCACGTGATGGTGGAAGCTCATTTGGCCCCTCCCCCCCCTCACATCACTCTCAATTCCCCATACCCAATCATATAACATTAATCATTCATTCATCCATTAATAACATATAACATTCATTCATTAACATATAACATTCATTAATTAACATATTCACATTCATTCATTAACATATAATATTCATTCTTTCAGTTTTTACATATTATCAAAAATATGGTTGTCATGATATGATTACAATCACTTTTTTTGTTTCTTTTTAAAGCTACATAAAGTTGAAGTGGAGTATCATTTTCTAAATCAATATCTATCCCCCATTTAGTTGTTCTTCCCTTTGCTCGTGATCTTAATGTACACCTAGTCATCTGCTCATGACATGGACCTGCCTCAAGGGGGGTCTTGCTGCAATAAGAAAGAAATGTTAAATTGATATGTTTTATTATTATTGTTACAAGTATTTCATTAATTAAAAGAACATTAGAGTGGTTCTCTTTGCCTGATGGGTCCACATCATGTTCCTGAAATTTTTATAGACTCATGCTCAACATGTTGAACACCCTCTAAATCTTGGTATGGAGTTGAAAAATGAAAGGTTACATTAATTAATACTCCAATTGAAATTAAATATGTTTAAAAGAACATTAGAGTTGTCCTATTTACCTGATGGAGCCACATCATGTTCTTGATCTTCTCAAGCCTGATCATGCTCAACACATCGATCATGTTCTACATGCTCTAAAATTGAAACACGAAAGGTTACATTAATTAATACACCAATTGCAATTAAATATGTTTAAAAGAATTTTAGAGTGGTCCTCTTTAC